>JARYGA010051063.1:0-34236 GCA_030545235.1 Helianthus tuberosus | reverse complement strand
TCAAACTGATGTCAAATTTTGGTTGCAAGTTTATAAATCAGTAACTAAGGCTTCTACTCTTTTACATTTTTAAAAATCATATTTTATGGTGAAAAGGGCATAATGGTCAACATATAGGCAATTAACGGAATCATGCATATTAATTGGATAACTAATGAACCAAGGTGTATAATCACAGAGGGTTATACTAGCATGTAACCTGGTCCTAGGGAAGCTCTAAGGCATTTCCAAATCATACTAAATCGGGTCAGAACTGAAGTCAAAGTAAAAGTCAAAGTTTTGCGACTTTCGGTTCCGAACCGGGTCTAAACAGAAAATTGTCGGATCAAACAAGCTTAGACTAGTTCTTATACTTGTTACCAAGTTATATGAGTGATAAAATAGGTTACACGCCTTCTGCATTGTTAAATATGCGTTAATTCGAAGATTAGCATTCTGTTGACTTTTTCTAATCAACTTTGACCCGACAAATGGTCTAGATTGAGTGGGAATCAGAGGGTGCCCTTTTAAGGGTTTAATGCCCACATAATTGCCAACTTATAACTACCTTCAATTTGACTAATCACTGGACCATTAATGATTAATTGCTAAGTCAAACGGTAATTACGACGGTTTGACTTTTAAGCTAAAACTAAGTAAAAACTCAACCAAGAAAGGTTAACCATACTTACTGAAGTCCTATGCACGATTAGAGATGACTTGGAAAGGAACTTGAGCTCCAGAGATGCTCCACAAATGTAGATGGAAGGTGTGCTCATAAGGTTGCAACATAAGGCCTTTATATAGTGTTTAATCTTCACTTAGATCATTGACAACCAAGCCTACCCTTGTTCCCTGATCATCAACAAGTGTCCTAGGGTCTAAAAAGCATGTAGGGGTCATCCAAAGAAGTGGAAAATCGTTTTTAAGTCGGTTTAAAGCGTTTAAACAGGCTGCTGTCGATTTTCTGTTCGTTGGGCATCCCTTACGGACCGTAAGGGTTTCTCCAGAGGGCAAAAATTCTTGCCCTTTCAAGCTTCGAACGGGTAACTTAGTGTAACACGATTTTAGGCCGTTATTTTCAGTATGGGGCCTCTTGTTTGGTTCATGAACATTTTACACCACCTTGGTATGATGTAAAGCTTCCTTGGATCCTTTTGAAAGTGCCGTAAACGAAGGTTGTCGTGCACATCCTCGGAGGATCCCATTCTTGTGTAATTCGAATCAATCATTTTTAGCGTTTACCGGATTTGAGTATACCAGATGTTTATAATATATATTAGGGTCTTGGGATTTATAACGAGGTCGTTCAGAGGTGTTTAATTAACATGTCGATGCTTTAAATCCTACCATACATCTTTGACTAGATCCGGGTTTCTACCACTTTTGTCTTGTATGACACGTGTCGTTATTTTATTGAACACGAATTTTTGAGGTGTTACAGGAGGGGATGGTGCAGCTGACATGGCAGTATCATCATCATAATCAGTGGCATAGCGTCGTAATCCAACTGCCTGCAAAGCTGAAGATGTCACAGACTCAAAGGAATCTGAGACAGAGTGCAAACTAGTATCAAAGGATAACTCGATAACATGGATATTAGGAAGTGGAATAGCAACAACTTCCTCGTCTAGCTCTCCATCACCAGGGGCATCATCAGGAGGACCATCAACAAACAAATCAACGTCATCATCAAACAGATCATCAAAAGGCCAATCCTCAGGAGGGATGACCACTAGAGGAACAGGTGTAACAACTCTCACCAAAACTATTATTTATTATTATAATTAGTTCAATAGGAAACCCTAATTAAGACACCCAAGTGATTCTGCACAAACCCTAAAATTTTCAGAATATTCAGAATCAGGATCAGGGCCCCTAAAACTCAGGGGGGGTAAACCCTAGTTACGATTATCTAAATAACTTGCTGTCAAAAATGAATTTTACGATTTCGTCAACTCAGCAAGCCTAGTTAGGGACGTGGCTACCCTATGGAAATAGATGACTCTTCGCGTCACGCAAAGCCTCCAAGGGTACCCTCGCGTCACGCGAGGGGGGTCAATTTTTGTGTATAAATAGCAGGCATTGGGACTTGATTTCTGGTACTGAAACGACGTAAAATTTCGCTACATGCACTGAGTTACGCTCTGTTTACTATCAAAACACACACGAATCACAAATCGTCGCCACAATACAGGGTAATAACTCGATCGCTGATACGATTCAATGTCCGATCGATTAAACTATCCAAAGGATGTTTAAGTGCTGCCCACATTAGGGTTTATGCTTTGTCATTCGTTGTTAATTCAATGGATGTTTAAGTATCGCACTTTGTCATTCGATGTGAGGGTTTGATCTCGTGAGTTATCGTAAATGCTGTATTAAGTTACTAACCGAATTGTGTGCCTGTTATTAAATTTAGGTTAAAAGGCTCATCAGTAGGCTAGGCTCTGCTCAAATTAAATCTGCAATGTGAGTCATTCTCTTTTTATCAAATTTAATTTCAAAAGCATGTTTATTTTCAAAGTTATAATTACAGGGATTAAGTTTATGTAGTCACCAAATTACAGCCGGTATGTGGGGTTTTGTATACATTACTTGATAAACTTCACCATTGGACAACGAGTTAGCCAAGGGGTGATATGACCATAGTCACAGACACCATCGGGCTAAGAGGCTACCGATGAATGTCGAGTGACAAATATTGTGGGTAGTTGGTTGATATCTGAAACATTGTAATCTCCCTTAATACTGTAAATTATAACAAACAGGTCATTTTACTAAAAAGAATGATTCACTCAGTATTTCCCGCTGACAAAACCTTTTTCAAACATGTTTCAGGTGATCTGTTGTGATCCAGGAAAAGTGCCGAGAAGCACTACAAGCTTAAGGAAGTGGCTCAATATAAAATAAAGAAACATGTTTTGTAAAATAAAAGATTTCTCCGTGAAATCTTATGATTGTAAATTACCAGGATTTTATCCCGAGTTGTGAAATAAAATAATCGGGAAATTGCAGTTTTTAAAAGATCCTGAAGAAAACTTCCGATGTTAAATAAATACCACGGGATTTCTGTCCCGCGGCTCCTGAAACGGGTCAAACCGGGTCGGGGCCCGTGACAGAAAAAGGTGGTATCAGAGCCACTGATTTAAGCCAATTAAGTATTTAGAAAATACTTAATTTTATTAATTGCAATTATGTGATTATATGTTTTATTAATTGAATATTTGTGTACAGTATGGGTAAGCAAAAGTTGTCAAACATCTATCTTAAATTAGATAGGTCATCCAACGAGAAGGGAAGTTCATCCCAAACAAAATCCTCAAATCAGTCTGTAATTCCTGATGAAGGAATATTTGTGCGAAAGGCACAATATGAGGAACCACTTTCTCCTAATAAAAGAAATTTGATTATTTGGAAAAGTAAGGAGAAAATAAAGAAATCTCGAGAAAAGAAAGTTAAACAGGAAACCCAGGAATTAACCAGTAAATCACCTTGGGAAGACAAGTTAGATGAAAAATGGGCAGATCTTTATATGCTAGCCACAGTAGCAGTAAATGCAAATCTTTAATAATTTTGATTCAAGTTTTAGCACCCTTATTAAATAGAAGCCAGAAATCTGATCCAGTAAATAAATAAATTTACAAATAAAACCTAATATGTTTTTAATTTTCAGTTGTTTTGTAGTTACCCAATATGAAATAATATTTAAAGGTTTTCTATGAAATTTGTTATAAAATTTTAAACTTAGTAACTATGTGTAATTTTGCATAACAGCATGAGCGACTTGTCTGACGCCCTTCAGAATTTAAATCTCTATCCGGTAAAAATAGAGGTTTCTAGAGATTTCAATAGGTATATACTCGACATAGAAGAACCTATTGAATTCAATGCTCCACTTCCGGAGAAACCCAAGCCCAAGAAAAGAAGGAGATTTGTGGGATGGAGACGTGTGCGCCGAAGGAAACCCGCCACTAGGAAGATTCCTAAAATAGAAAATCCCTTAGATAAAGGGAAGGGAATTGAAGTCGGGGAAGAATCTAGGCAGATGGGAATGCAGTTTGAAGAATATTCTAAGCAAATAGAAATAGAATGTGGAGAAGGTTCTAGGCCTCTGGAAATGGAATATGGAGAAGGTTCTAGGCAAACTCAGAGGGAAATTGGGGAAAGCTCTAGACAGGCTGAGGAGTTACCCTTTCAGGAAGAATTAGATCGTGCTCTGGCAAGCTGTGATGTTGTCAGGCCTATTAATAATAATTTTTACTCTAATCCTATCAACAATCAACTCCCTATAAACTTAGAACCAGCAATCCCAGAACCTATCATTCACACCCAATATTTAGGAATGGACGAGTGGTGGACGAATGATTGGCAGTTCCAAAACCTGCTCAACAGTCCTTATTCCTTTCTTCCTCAATTCGACCCAGAACCTATACCTAATCCACCTATGAGCAATGAGAATTTAGCTGAACTCCACCACTTTGGCGAGGAGTTAATGGATGCGGGAATAGGATCCGGGAAGTAGGATAACAGATCTCCTGGAAGTATGATGAGAGGGAGCGCCGTTATTAAAATATTAGCTGACAAGAGATAAGGGGGTAACGAGACTGTGGTTGTAAATTAGCAATAATAAATATAATCATGTGAAATAACCTAAATTAAAACTTTGTAAGATAATGGTGTGTATTGATGCATACTATTAAATATAAATGGAAATCGAGAAATCGATAGTTTTGGCTATATGTGTATTGTGAAATTATTTTGTGTATAGTTGTTATTTATTTAATACTAATAAAATTAAATATATTATCAGATGGAAAATGCTAATAATGAACCAGTTAATGGGGTTAATCAATCTGAGCAACATCCGGAGGATCAATTTCTAAATAGGCAAGATATAGGAAATATCGTTGCTCAAGGAATAGCCAACACTATTCCATCAATAGTTGCTGCTGTTAGAAATCCAATCGAACCTCAACCAATCGTTTCTAGCAAACGTATTTCTGAAGATAACTTCAGTAATAGCGTAAACGGAGGCAATGATCATATTAATCATGATAATGAACCACGGCAAGCTCCGCTCCCTAAGAAAATGAAAGCTGCAACACCTGGTTGCACTTACAAAGAATTTCTTGCTTGTAAACCCACTGAGTTTGCAGGCAATGAAGGAGCGACTGCAGCACTGCGTTGGTTAGAGAAAACCGAGGCAGTAATTGCAATAAGTAAATGTGACAAGGACGACAAGGTCATGTACGCGTCAAATCTTTTCAAAGAAGGGGCGCTAGAATGGTGGAACACGGTGTTACAAGCTAAAGGAAGAAATAGGGCTTATACCATGAACTGGGAAGAATTTAAAGGTCTTGTAGAAATAAAATTTTGTCCCGAATATGAAAAAGAACAAATGGCAAATAAGTTCCTAAACCATCGAATGATGGGTGTAGATTGTCGAGGGTATACTTCGACATTCTTTGAATATGCTAGAGTGGTACCAACGCTGGCTTCGCCAGAACCAGTACTCATTTCTCGCTATATTTGGGGATTAATTGGTGAAATTCGCAATATCGTTAAAGCTGCGAGACCTCGCACTATTGACGATGCTGTGGAATTAGCTAACACCCTAACTGACGAATTGGTACGTACAAGAGATGAAAACAAGAAGAAGGAATTGGCTCAAAAAATTACCCAAGGATTTCGTACGGGTAATAACAACAGCTTCAAGAAAAGAGGAACAGGGCAATTTTCAAATCCACCGTTTTGCAGGAATTGCAAAAAGAAACATTATGGAAGATGTAATGTAACCTGTAATTTTTGCAAAATGGTAGGACATCGTGAAGAAGATTGCAGAAAGAAAACAAGAGTTTGCTATAACTGCGGGGAAACGGGACATTTTAAACCAGAATGTCCTAAATTGGTGAAACCAGCAGACAACAAAGTTAAACCAACTGACGGAGCTACAAAGAAGAATGTCAGAGCATTCCAGCTAACTACTCAAGAAGCAGAACTTATTCCAGATGTGATAGCTGGTACGTTCTTAGTTCACAACATTTACGCAAAAGTATTATTTGACCCTGGTGCAAACCAAAGTTTTATCAATACTTCATTTTGCCAAGCTCTTAATTTACCATTAACCAATCTTAGGCAAATCTTTACGGTCGAAACGGCAGATGGAAATTCTGTCAAATTAGATAAGGTTTTGCAAAAAGAGAATATAGAACTTTTAGGTCATAAATTTTATGCAAACCTATTGCCAATGAATTTAGCTGAATTCGATGTCGTGTTAGGAATGGATTGGCTAGTAGCCAACCATGCTCGAATTCTTTGTGATAAAAATTCCATAGAAATTCAAGCACCCACTGGAGAAGTAATTATGATTACAGGAGATAAACCACGTAAGCCCATGAAGTTCATATTAGTAATGAAAGTTGCTAGTTATGAACGAAAGCAAGGAATAGTATATATGATTTCGGTAATCATTAATACTAAGGGTAAAGAACTTAAGGAAATTCCTGTAGTCTCAGAATACTCAGATATATTCCTAGAAGATTTACCAGGATTACCACCAGTTAGGGAGGTAGAATTTAGAATTAATTTAATTCCAGGAACTACACCGATAGCCAAGGCACCTTATCGGTTAGCACCCACAGAAATGTTAGAATTGAAAAAGCCATTAGATGAATTACTAAGTAAAGGTTTCATACAACCTAGTTCATCCCCTTGGGGAGCACCAGTGTTGTTTGTAAAGAAAAAGGACGGTTCAATGAGAATGTGTATTGATTATAGAGAACTGAATAAGGTTACAATTAAGAATCGATACCCATTACCTAGGATTGATGATCTTTTTGATCAACTTCAAGGAGCTAGATATTTTTCTAAAATTTACTTACGCTCCGGATACCATCAATTGAAGGTACAAGAAGAAGACATACCTAAAACTGCTTTCAGAACTAGATATGGTCATTACGAGTTTACAGTCATGTCCTTCGGATTAACGAATGCACCTGCAGCATTCATGGACATGATGAATAGGATCTGTAAACCGTATTTGGATAAATTTGTAATTGTCTTCATTGACGATATACTTATTTATTCAAAAAGTCAGAACAAGCATTGTAAGCATTTGCATGCACTCTTAACTTTGTTAAGAAAAGAAAAATTGTACGCCAAATTCTCGAAGTGTGAATTTTGGTTGCAAGAAGTGCAATTCTTAGGACACATGGTGAATCACGAAGGTATTCACGTAGATCCTGCTAAGATAGAGGCCATTACTAAATGGAAGGTTCCACAATCCACAATGGAAATTAGAAGTTTTATAGGTTTAGCTGGATACTATAGACGGTTTATTAAGGATTTTTCCAAGATAGCTGTACCATTAACTAAGCTAACCTGTAAGGCAGTTAAGTTTGAATGGGGAACTAAGCAAGAAGAAGCCTTTAGGATCTTGAAGCAGAAATTAACCAATGCTCCAATCTTAGCCTTACCAGAAGGAACTGAAGATTTTGAAGTATATTGTGATGCTTCAAAACTAGGATTTGGATGTGTGCTAATACAACGCAAGAAGGTAATTGCGTATGCCTCAAGACAATTGAAAAAGCACGAAGAAAACTATACGACTCGTGACTTAGAATTAGGCGCCATAATTTTTGCCCTTAAGATTTGGAGACATTATCTGTACGGAAGTAAATTTACTGTCTATACTGATCACAAAAGTTTAAGATATATATTTGGGCAAAAAGAATTAAACATGAGGCAAAGAAGATGGATGGAAATCCTAAGTGACTACGACTGTGATATTCAGTATCACGAAGGAAAGGCAAATGTAGTTGCAGATGCCTTAAGTCGTAAGTACCATGAGAAACAACGACGAGTTCGTGCTCTTAGGATTAATCTACAGTTAGATTTAATGGAACAATTGAAGAATATTCAAGAAACAGCAATCAAGGATGATGCTGAAGGAATGAAGGGACGAATAAAAGAATTAGAACAAGGAGCTGATGGAATTTGGAGATTCCATAAAAGCAGAATATGGGTACCTAAGCAGGGAGAATTAAGAAATAAGATTTTAGAAGAAGCCCATAAATCTAGGTATACCATACACCCTGGAAACAATAAGATGTACCAAGATTTAAGAAAGAATTTTTGGTGGATAGGCATGAAAAAGGATATAGCTCGATATGTTTCTAAGTGTCTTACTTGTTCACAAGTTAAGGCAGAACACCAGAAACCTTCAGGTCTACTACAACAACTAGAAATGCCTGTATGGAAATGGGAACTCATAACAGTGGATTTTGTTACTAAGTTACCCAAAACCAGAAAAAGGTAATGATGCGATTTGGGTAATTGTGGATCGATTAACCAAATCAGATCATTTTCTACCTATGAAAGAAACCTTTAGCATGGAAATATTAGCAAAGTTGTATGTAGATGAAGTAGTATCCTTACATGGAGTTCCACTCTCCATTGTTTCGGATAGGGATAGTCGTTTTACTTCTCATTTCTGGACTAGTTTCCAAGAAGCAATGGCAACTCGACTAAATCTAAGCACTGCATATCATCCTCAAACAGACGGACAAAGTGAAAGGACGATCCAAACTCTAGAAGACATGCTCCGAGCATGTGATAGATTTTGGTGGAAATTGGGATGATCATTTACCTTTAATTGAATTCTCCTATAACAATAGTTATCATTCAAGCATTGAAACTGCCCCATTCGAGGCACTATATGGAAGAAAGTGCAGAACTCCAGTTTGTTGGGCAGAAATAGGAGAAAGTCAATTGTCAGGTCCTGAAATAGTGCAAGAAACGACCGACAAGATCACACAAATCAAGGACAGACTGAAGACTGCTCGAGATCGTCAAAAGAGTTATGCAGATAATAGACGCAAGCCACTCGAGTTTCAAGTTGGAGACAAAGTACTATTTAAAGTTTCACCTTGGAAAGGAGTAGTCCGATTCGGTAAGAAAGGAAAGCTAAGTCCAAGATACGTAGGACCATTTCCAGTGATCCAACGTATAGGACCAGTTGCTAATCGTTTACAACTACCAGAAGAGTTAGCCGGAGTACATGATGTATTTCATGTATCTAATCTTAAGAAATGCTTATCAGACGAATCTTTGGTAGTACATCTCCAAGATATAGAGGTAAACGAAAAATTAAAATTTGTTGAGAAACCTCTTCAAATAGAAGATCGAAAGGTGACATTTCTCAAACACAAATGACTAGTACTAGTTAAAGTTAAATGGGATTCGAAGAGAGGAGCTGAATACACTTGGGAGCTGGAATCTGAGATGAAGCGAAAGTATCCCTACTTATTCCAGTAAATCTCGAGGACGAGATTTTTATTAAGGTGGGGAGAATGTAACAACTCTCACCAAAACTATTATTTATTATTATAATTAGTTCAATAGGAAACCCTAATTAAGACACCCAAGTGATTCTGCACAAACCCTAAAATTTTCAGAATCAGGATCAGGGCCCCAAAAACTCAGGGGGGGTAAATCCTAGTTACGGTTATCTAAATAACTTGCTGTCAAAAACGAATTTTATGATTTCGTAACTCAGCAAGCCTAGTTAGGGACGTGGCTACCCTATGGAAATAGATGACTCTTCGCGTCACACGAAGCCTCCAAGGGTACCCCTCGCGTCACGCGAGGGGGGTCAATTTTTGTGTATAAATAGCAGGCATTGGGACTTGATTTCTGGTACTGAAACGACTTAAAATTTCGCTACATGCACTGAGTTACGCTCTGTTTACTATCAAAACACACACGAATCACAAATCGTCACCGCAATACAGGGTAATAACTCGATCGCTGATACGATTCAATGTCCGATCGATTAAACTATCCAATGGATGTTTAAGTGCTGCCCACATTAGGGTGTATGCTTTGTCATTCGTTGTTAATTCAATGGATGTTTAAGTATCGCACTTTGTCATTCGATGTGAGGGTTTGATCTCGTGAGTTATCGTAAATGTTGTATTAAGTTACTAACCGAATTGTGTGCCTGTTATTAAATTTAGGTTAAAAGGCTCATCAGTAGGCTAGGCTCTGCTCAAATTAAATCTGCAATGTGAGTCATTCTCTTTTTATCAAATTTAATTTCAAAAGCATGTTTATTTTCAAAGTTATAATTACAGGGATTAAGTTTATGTAGTCACCAAATTACAGCCGGTATGTGGGGTTTTGTATACATTACTTGATAAACTTCACCATTGGACAACGAGTTAGCCAAGGGGTGATATGACCATAATCACAGACACCATCGGGCTAAGAGGCTACCGATGAATGTCGAGTGACAAATACTGTGGGTAGTTGGTTGATATCTGGAACATTGTAATCTCCCTTAATACTGTAAATTATAACAAACAGGTCGTTTTACTAAAAAGAATGATTCACTCAGTATTTCCTGCTGACAAAACCTTTTTCAAACATGTTTCAGGTGATCTGTTGTGATCCAGGAAAAGTGCCGAGAAGCACTACAAGCTTAAGGAAGTGGCTCAATATAAAATAAAGAAACATGTTTTGTAAAATAAAAGATTTCTCCGTGAAATCTTATGATTGTAAATTACCGGGATTTTATCCCGAGTTGTGAAATAAAATAATCGGAAAATTGCAGTTTTTAAAAGATCCTAAAGAAAACTTCCGCTGTTAAATAAATACCACGGGATTTCTGTCCCGCGGCTCCTGAAACGGGTCAAACCGGGTCGGGGGCCGTGACAACAGGAGCGAGGATTGGTGCCACAATATGCTCACCATCGGGATGCCCGATGATAAGATGATCATGGACTGGAATGGGAACAACAAAAGGATCCTCGTCTGGAATACCATCAGCAAGCGGTAAGGCATCTCCAAAATCAGGCAACGTGAACGGCTGAAAGTCGTCGTCGTCTGCTAGCATGTCTGGGTCGCTCTCAGTATCGGATGTAAAGATCTCTGGCTCCGGTGCGATCTCGTCATCGGAAACAATAGCCATAGGGCCATTAGTGTCAGACAATCCGCTCTCGGATGAAGACATAGTGTCTGTAACAGAATAATCATAACATATGCACATATATTAACTACTACCACTTAGTATGCAATCAAATACAATGTATCATGAAATCATGCATCCTCGTTATTCCTAATGAATCCTTTCTATCCTTCCTAGTCTACCCCAGACTAAACCACAAATGTGACCTTGCAATCGTGTTTTCTTGTCTTTCCGTTTGTAAAAATGTTTGGTTCCCTGGATCTGGGCGTTTCGTGTATGCAATGAAAACATGTTGTAAAAATATTTTTCGTGAGAGCCCTAAGGATTGTAGTCTAGACTCGAGAAAGAATCCTAGTTCGCTACAATCGAAGCTCTGATACCAAACTATCACACCCTGACTTTTGTGGAAGCGTGATTATGTGTGACTTGCTTAATATCATTGCATTCAACCATAACAAACAACTATATGATAAAACTAAGGATGTTCATCCATTAAATAAGTTTAAAAACATCACGAACAACATTGTCTTAAAAACCAAACACAACTTCAAATCCAAATACAAACCATGCAAATTGTTTTAGAGTTCCACAAGGACTCGAAAAAATACATTATTAAAAACCAGGCTTTGGAAGATATGTCTTATCCAGGATAAGACACACTATCCAAACCCTTAGACTCCGGATGACATCTTTTATTCCCAACATTACTTGAAACATCCAAACGCTCGCCAGATCCACATTTAATTCCCTGAAATACATGTAGTTTGAAAACATCAACAAAAGTTGAGCGAGTTCATGTGTTTATATGTGTGCACGAATAAACCTTTGTAATAATTGTAAATATGTATATTTTGTAAACCCGGTATGAAAGCAAACAAGGAAACAACTCAATCAATGGTTTGCAAGGCCATTAACATGTGTGCAACGGCGTAGGAAAGCTCAAACCTAGCAGATTTGTACCGGGCCTCCGGCTGTAAGACATAGTCACCTCATGGGCCAAACCTCGGTCCACATGGGTGTGGGCTCGCTATACCCAAATAGATCTATCACTCATGCCCCTCGGTCCTAACACGAGGATTAATGGTCTTAAGAGTGTGCCTACCCATTCACATGATCTACAGTACATTCCTTAGCTTATCATACCAATTGTAATTGTTGTAAACATTTGTAACATGTACTTCACCCCCGAAGTTATAAAACAAAAACAGTCTAAACAAAAGGGGGACATGAACTCAGAGTTTCGTGTTCTTCGAATCCGACTGTAACTCAGAGTTTCCTCTGGTGTACACGACTACCTACAACGTACTACGGTCTATTAGGCGAGCGGGTCGTGCCTTGACTTAGTATTAATTAGTGTCTTTGAGTTACGTTTCATTGTGTCATCAATATTATTCCAAGTATTTAATTATTTGTTAAAATAATAAATATTTTAACTTAAATTATATTTATTAAATTTTGGAATATTAGTTAAAATAATATATTTTTAACTTGACACACTTATGTATTTGTATACGTATAACATCCCAAGGATGGGTGTATTTATATTCGTATTCTAAAACTTGTATATTTTTTTCCAAGTATCGGTGGCGTATTCCGGTGTGTATTTATACGTACGAGAATACGTATTTTTATTGTGTTTATTAAGTATCCTTATACTTATTTTTGTATCAACTTTGTCCGGAATAATATCTTTATTAAAAATACATCAATATATATTTCCAAAATATATATTTTAAGAATTATTACATAGAAAAATTATTTATAATTTTTCCTTGGCAAAATATTTATAAATCTCATACAAGTCTCAAAAATAGTATATTTCCAAGTCTAACTTAGAAAATATACATAAACTTATTTTCACACAAAAATAATGTATTCCATGTGTATTCAAGAAAATATATTTTTCACTCCAAAAGTATTGTATTTCATGTTTGTTTGAGAAAATATATATTTTATTCCAAAAATAATACATCTTCTAATAATTTCAAGAAAATATATATATTTTATTCACCCAAAAATAATATATTTTCTTATGGTCAAAAATATGATATAACTTTGTAATAATTGTAAAAATCATATTTTTGTTCTCTTGGTGTCCAAAATACCATTTTCCAAAATATACTTATAAATAAAATTTCCGGAAAATTTTTGTTAGTTATATTCTTTGTTCGGTTTCTCCAATATTTTGGGTATAATTTATATGTTCATTCTCTTGGAATTTTGATAATATTTTGGATTGTAATTTTTAGTATTTTGATGAGTTATATTATTTCAAGTCCTAAAATAATATAACTAATACTCATAATATACAAATAATCACACACATGGTGACTTCTAAATATATATTTCCTTAATACATATTTAGTCACTTTTATTTATAAAAACTAACCTCCAATATTTATAATTTTTGTAACAAAAATTATGGCAAACTTTATATAAAAATTCATGGTTTAAAATATACTTGTAAATATTTGTTTAAAAATATTTTTCTAAGTGTTTAATTTTTAGAAAAATTTTGCCATTGTTTCCCCTAAAAATGGAGGTTTTCATGCCTTCAAGGCATATCATTTTCTTTTGTAAATCAACACAATCAACAACAAATCAATCTACACTTACCAATTTGCCAAAATCAAACATAAACTACTACCTCATGAACTTGAAAATTTATAAAAATGTGTAGTAACTTACTAGTGTATTTAGTAAGTCTAGTTACCCTTTAAAGTGTGGTTGTTTATTTAAAAACTTCATTTTTGAAGAAATTAGATCTTCACAACTTGTAATTAAATTTTCCAAAAAATGTTTCTTCTTCGATTTTTCTTGTTAAATACATGATCCTACACTTTATTAACCACTAAAAATGTGGTTTATTTATTTAAGAACCAAGATTAAGTAAACTTTGTATTTTTAACTTGGTTTCTTGAAAAATCATTCTTGAAATCTTAGATTTACAGGACTTTACACACACTTTGATCATCACTTAACAAGAAAACAACTTATTCTTTCAAGTTCATGATTTATATGTGGATGATCTATGGATCTTTAACATCTTCATCCTCTCATCTTGCTAGATTATGTTTTTAATCATTATCTAGCAAGATCATATGATGATCTACATCAACAACATGAGCAAACAACAATCAACAAGCATAACAACACATAAACATCATGATTTCTTATGATTTTAAGCTTATGTTCAAGTTTCAAGTTCAAGATTCTTAGAGTTCATCATGATCATCAACTTGTATCTTCTTTTAACCACTAAAATAAGATGTAAAATGAAGAGTATGGTGTTCTTACTACTGGCTCAAGGCTAGGGATGATCACTAGATGGTATGGAGTGGATAAAAGCACAAGAGAAAGGTCCTTCAACTTCCACAAGCTCCAAGCTTCCTTATACACCTTCTAGCACCTTTGAGATTACTTGGAATTGGATGAAAATGAAGTGATGATGGTGGTTGTGTTGTTGTTGTTCTCGGTCGAACCAAGGAGAGGAAGAAGAAGAGAAGTGTGGGTGTTGTGTAGAAATGAGAAAGATGGATTATGATCCCTTGGTTGTTCTTATAAACTTCCAACACTTAAAAATCTAATGGTTATTATGTTTTATAAAGAAGAGACATAATCTACTTAAATAATCAAATAAAATCTACATGTGGGGGCCCACATGTAACCGTAAGTTGGGGGGTGTTTAGTTGGGTTTTAATGGATAGTTAAGGAAACTAGTTAGATTTCAAGTGTATGTTCAGTGTTATGAGTTGTTATGTGATTATATAATGTGTTATGATGTTCGGGGACAATAACTAGCTTGGTAATGTTAAAACAATGCTTATAGTGAAAATTTGGTGTTTCGGGTAGTATCCGGTTTTTCGGTTGGTTACTGGTTCGTTAAGGTGCTAAACTATGCAGTTTAGTGTGCTTTATGTTACCTTTTGTGATAGTTTTGATTCCCGACACTTAGGAAAGTATTATGGGCTATTTAACCATATTTCTGCATGATATCTTAGTGTTTTAATGCTGAATTTTGCTGAATTCTGCAGTTTGTGTATATTTTAGGCACTTTCCGGCACTTAAACTATCACTAGGAAGACAGTTTTGTGATCCTTACTTTCCTACACACTATACTAGTGTAATAATTGGTTTCTGGCTCATTCTGTGTCTTAATACAATGTCTGTCTATATACTGAACTCTGTCAGCATTTTTCTGATTTCTCTGGTAACTGTGCTAACTGTGTTTTGTGAATCATTTGAATCAACAAAGTTTGCATGCAATAATGATATGTCATTTGCACTATATGATGCACATGTATGTATGATAACAATAACAGAAAGCAATTCAAGTCATTAATTGTAATTCTGCACAGTCATTAAGCACTAATCATTGTTTAATAATTGTAGGGATACCTGAAATTTTGACAGTTGTCACAATTTAATTGAACTAGTAGGTTTTTTAGGTTTGGAATTTCCTAATTCGGACGAGGAGTAGAGTTTCTTTATGTATGTTTTTTTATTGTAGTCTAAAATATTTCTAGTGTGTTTAATTGAACTGGTTGTTTTAATTTAAATGAAATTTATAATTTATAATTTTAGTGTTTTATTGTTAATTTGTATTTTAAAAAAATAAAAAAGTTTGTGAGTGATGGAATTCCATCACAAGTGATGACCATTTCCACTAAAAAAGGTTGTGAGTGATGGAATAATGGTTGATGACATAGCGGAACTTGATTAGATGTTGTGAGTGATGAATGAGTGATAACCACCCCTACCCACTAACTAAAGACCAGTTGTGCAAAATGTGTGCTTGTTGTGAGTGATTCTCACAAAATGGTATTGAGAACCATATTACAAATATGATAAATAGAATCATAATCTAGAAATATGGTATTGAGAACTATGAATATTATAAATATAGTATTAAAAACTACAATTCTTTGTAAATATGGTAATTAAGAACTATAAGGGTGGAAGGGGTGCTCTTCAAATGGGGAGTGATAAACTTTTTTCATAGTCAATAATCTCATATCATGTCAATACTCCTCTTCACTCATCATTTTGCACTCAATTACTGGGGTGCTTTACCCAAACAATTTTTTATTTAAAAAAAATAAAAAACTAAATAAATGTGTGATTGGTTAGAATCGAGTGGTGCCCACCATTAACCTCCCCTCTCTCTCCCCTCTCTCATCGGTGACTACTCATCGTTTCAACCCTTCACCGTTCACCGATTTAATGCTAGCGGCACCTTGCTGATCAGGAAAGAGACTCACCGAAGGGGTCACCGCGTGGTGCCCCTTCCACCCTAAGAAAATTACAAATAAAGACCCTAAGAAAATTACAAATAAAGCAACTGTGAATTTATGTGACTATATGTAACATCCGACCTCTCATACCAACTAATATATGTCTGTTTTGCCAACGAGGAGCTCACAACTTTGTTTTTGGTTGTCAGGTGGAGACTTCCCATAAGGTCACTTATGTTAGTACTACTCTCATCTTAACAAGTTTAATCGTGAAGACTTATGTCAGGTGCAGACTTCCGCAACCATTATACTCAAAACACGTTGGTAATATTTGAAGTTGTCATTTCTTATCGCCCAATATATCTCATATCGATAAAACATAACAACAGGGGCGGACCTAAAGAAGGCCCAGACGTAGCACGGGCTACGACTCAACTTTTTTTCGGTAGTGTACATTTGTTTTTCGATTTTTATACTAAGGACAACTCTAAACAACTACGAGGACATCCCTCAAAAAATTTTTACAAACCAATAATAAGCCCAGTTGGTGATGATGATACAAATCCAAATAATAAGCCCAAATAACTAAATAATAGCACATTAGATTAGCCCAAATAACCAAATAACTAAAAAAAATTTCGAAACTGAAGCTTGTCAAGATGGATTTACACAATCAAATCGGCCCGGAATTTTTTAACAGTGCTACGGTTTGTGTGGTCGAAAAGAATTTTTTACTTTATTTATTTATTGTTGTTTTTTTTTAATATTGTATGATTGCACGGTAAATTTTTTGTTTGGATACCCCTGAGTTAATATTCTAGTTCCGCCACTACATAACAATACAATGCCAAATTTACCTAAGATGCCACGTTATATAAGTTGGTGGTATTATTACCTATATGTAAATTTACACATAGCAATGTGTATATTAATATTATTTGTTGTGTGGGTCTGTTAAGTACCATGTGCACCAATGTGTATATTGTTCACAAGTTGTATCTTCATCAAATCTTTTTTCAATCTTCATCCTATATCAACATTATCTTTATCATCAATAACACACACATTATTAGTAACAACACCCCATCGCTAGTAGTTTCCATTAGTAGGAACAAACACATCAAATACCATGTGCACCAATGTGTATACAGTTTTGTACTTATTTTGTAACATTTGTTGTAATGATCATGTTGAAGACATTATGTTTGATGTAATTTCGTAGTACTATTTCGTTATGGATGTTATGCAATAAGTTTGGACTTCAATAATCATTTATGATAAAGTTGTGTATATATTTCCTATATATATCTTTGAAAACATGGGTGTTACATTAACAAAAGAGTGAATTTCAAAAATTGTCCTTTATCTTTATACCCATTTTCAGGCGTTGTTCTTTATCTTTATGTTCAAGAAGGCCCAGGCGTTGTCTTTTTTTTTAATAGATTATGAGTTATTGTCATCTATTAATATGATAAAATGGTGATAATAACTGTTTAGTTAGATTAAATGATGATAAAATGGTGATAATAACTGTTAAGTTAGATTAAATGATGATTACTTGTTTATATAGATAATTAGACTGGATTTGAAACATTAATAGTGTTACCAACATGTAAGTTAAGTTATGTCACATCAGCCCAACGGGGCGTTCACGGGTAGTGGTATCGGGTACCCCTACCTACTCGTAACACCGTCACCGGTGGTTTGGGTAGGGGGTTTCGGGTAGTGGAATCGGGTTATTGTTACCGAGTGAGATAGCGTGATGATGATGAGAGAAATAGAGACAGACATGGAGTGTAGAGAGAGAAAGTTATGTAAAAGCCATGGGGTCCATGATTTAGGATAGTATTACCACAAAATATGGTATTTTAGGTGGCATTGAGGATTGGAGGGGATCAAGGTACCTTGAGATTGCACCCTTTCCCCTCTCATGTATATCACTCGTCAACCTTAATTTGTTCCTTGTAATTAATGTAACTCTAACCGAAAGGAGTTCTATTTCATGTTGATCATCTATGAAGTATATTCAACTGAGTCCAAGTGAAGCTGAAGATATAACTGGAGTACTAAGTGGAATCAAGTGTCTGGTTTCAGAGATGAAAATATAAAATTAGTTAGGTGAGGATCTAACGTTCCTGTCTCACGTATGTTTTTGCTTTTGTCCCACCTAAAAGGATATAGAGATCAATTTGTCCTGTAACATCAAAGATAATTTGAAAAAGTATGGTGTTAAGTGTTGGAAAAATAGGTCAAAATAGCATTTTTCACAAATATGGGAAAATGATTTTTTCCTATTTTGGAATAGAAATAAATATAATAAAATGAGTGGGTTTTATATATTTATTTGTGGGTTTGTGTTCTATGTCGGAAGAGCTTCGCAACGAACTAAACCACGTCCAAAACGGAGCTAATATGAATGAGATATCGATGCTCAAAGTTGGGTGTTTAAAACATTGAATGCTGAAACAAAAGGGAAAGTAGCACCTTGTCCCACATCGGAGGAGAGATGGAACTTAAATGAGTATTTAAGTGGGAACTCTCCATCTTTATTGTCTCATGGAAGCACACACTAAGTGTCCTCGCGGAGGGTGCAGAGAACCCTGACTTGAACACGC
Organism: Helianthus tuberosus; assembly: GCA_030545235.1. Lineage (NCBI taxonomy): Eukaryota > Viridiplantae > Streptophyta > Magnoliopsida > Asterales > Asteraceae > Helianthus > Helianthus tuberosus. Next base: position 15,439 of record JARYGA010051063.1, on the reverse strand, counting down.
GCTCGCGCGTGGCGCGGGTGATGTGGCGCTTTGATGGTGCACGCTTGCATCGCCGCGAGCCACTTGAGAGCCGCCTTTGTATTTTTGACCACGTGCGCGTGGTGGATCACAGAGGCTGCAAGGACCAAGTGGTGAAGTGGCGTGCAGGTTCGAGGCGCGTGACGTGGCATGTTACACCCCAAAACCGAATTTTTATATTCGTTAAATGTTACGATATGGTACATCAAGAAATAAGTGACTAGGTTATTTAACCTAGTTAGGAATATGGTAAAAAGTAATTAAAGGATGATAGTTGTGCCAATATTATTTAGTGGCAAACTTGAGGGACTAAAATAGGGTAAAATGAAAGTTGAATATTATTTATGAAAAACACACACACGTACGTGTGTTCTAGAAGAGCAGGAGCTCCATAAGAGCTCAAAACCCTAAACATGAAGGATCATCAAATTGAAGGGCAAATCAAGGTCTAAATTCATGAATAAACACGGATTAATGATCACCTCTTCGTGGGGATCGCAAGGTATGTTTTAAAAGCTAGTTTGGTGATTATGCATGAAGCGGGTTATGATGTAAATCACGAATTTGTATGAAATTGAGTATGAGTATGTGTTAGAATCATCATTTGGAACATGGATTATGCATGAATTAGGTTAATTTGATGTTTAAGGGTGAAACCCGTTTGTTATGGTGAAGATGATGACATGGGTAAATCATCTATGTCTAAGTTCTTGCTTAATATTGATGTATTTTGAGTTGTATGATGTATTCTTGTTAGAAGAATTGAAAGAAATGTGATACTAGTATGTTTGATGTTTATGCATGTATGAATCATGTTGATTAGGAGGAAGAAATTGATGAATTGTGTACGAGATTAGAATGATATGCATGAACTAGTTGTACACTATGCTTACAAGGTAGTACATATATCAAAAGTAAGATGAATTATGAAGAACTTAAGATTAGATCACTTGTAAGTGATTAACAAGTAGTTATGAAGTGGGTTTTAGATGATGTAATGTAAATTGATGAGTGATTAACAAGTAGTTATGAAGTGGGTTTTAGATGATGTAATGTAAATTGATGATTCACTTATGTTAATAATGTTTGGAATCATACACGTGTGTGAATGTTTAAAGATATGGGATAAGAAATGATGAATTGTTGTTAGATGAAGTGAATAAAATGTGATGATAACATGTTTGATGTTTAATTTAAATACCCCATGTTGGATTGTAGAAGCATTTGATGAACTATGTATGAATTTAGAAGATTGTGTATGAATAAGTTGTACGTTATGCTTAAAAGGTAGTACGTACATCAAGTGAATGATAAAATGTATATAGTGTCGTCCGTATAGTCGATTATGATGTTACGGGAATATGTTGATAAGTCGATAGTTATGTATGGTTGATAGTTGACTTTTGAAAGTCAACTAAGTATAAGAAACATGAGTTGACTCGTTGTCGTAAATGTAGGTTGATGAGAAGTCGTATGGTACATGTAATAGCAATCCGTGTTAAATGTAATGACATGATGAGTTACATGAGTTAAACGTATACGGACATGATTATATGAGTTATGTTTGTTAGAAATGGTTAATGAAAGTTAAGTGTGAAATATGGGATTGATACGATTGTTATCATGTACAAATAAGTATGCTAATGATAGCGTGATTTCGATGACATGGAAGTATAGGAATCATGTCGAGACGGAATCAGGCACGAAAGGCTAACGGGTCAAGAAGTGGCGAGGAACGAATGGGAACACGGATGCATGAGGTAAGTGATTCCGTAATCACTTCTTAGTTGTTTATGTAAAGTTATATGCATTTTAATTAAATGTGATAATTGAGGTCAATTAGGAATGAATTGTATGATGTCAATGAGTATCAAATGGATCTTAGCTTTTATCCGAGCAAGGTATGTATGATTAAGAATTTTAGTTAAGTAGGAGAATTCGTTACTTGTGTAAGGAATTCCTTTGTTGTTAAGGATAGAGCGAAATTGACAAAAACGCCCTTGATAGGTATATCGGGCAAACGACCTTGAATGTCGATTGGAAACAAGTGAACCGATTAGAATAATGTGTTGGTCATGTGTGAAAGCGAAGAGTATGGTTCTGTTATGTCATAGACCATTTAATGCACAAATATCCATAACGGGTCAAAAATGAGCTTTTAAGCGAAAATGGGTTAAGAGGATGCAAGGCATCCGAGAATTTAATCTTTTATGATAGGCGTCAATGAAATTATTAAGTTTATATGAGATTGAGGTCAAATAAACAGATTATGTTGATAAATGCACGAACGGGTCAAATAATTAGAATATGATAATAAGCCGAATGCATGTAAGTTAAGAATTTCCTTAATCCGGATATAGGATTTTAAGTTCATAAGATAGAATGTGAATTTACAAGCATGTAGGAAGAAACGGGAGGTTAAACGGGTCAAAAGTTACGCGCGTATTAGTGCGTACGGACGACGAAACGGATCTGCAGAAATTTGGTGTTTCTAGAGGGCGTCGCCGACGGGTCCCACCCCCGTCGCCGACGGGCTCCCAAATGTTCGAAACTGGCCGACGGCCTAACTGACTGGTTACGGATGATTGCGGGCGACGGGCGATTTAAGAGGCCGTCGCCGACGGTCATGGAACCCGTCGGCGACGGGTTGTCTTTTCCCCTTCTCCGTTTTCTTTGTTTTGTACGTCCGACTGATCAGTAACGCATCCCGGTGCATCGTTTTTCGACCCAATGGTTTATTAAGCTCCCGAAAAGCCCTTTTAGCACATGTGGAAAGGCATGTATGTATGTATATGCGTATGTATGTCTTAGGTATGTATGTAGGTGTGTATGTAAGTAGAACATATATACACGAAAGCGAAAATGTACGAAGATATGCATGTACGTAGGTTGTGTGAAGGCATGAAATGAGTATGTATGTATGTATAACGATATAGACGAGTGTATGCATGTATGTAATGTTGTAGGAAAGATATGTACGAATGTAGATATGGATGTATGTATGTGAGTACGTATGTAATGTAGATGTGTACGTATGTATGTATGTAAGCACGTATGTATTGTAGAGGTGTATGTATGTATGTGTGCATGTATGTACGTATGTAAGTACGTAGGAAATTATGATTTGGAGACGTTGGGAGTTAACGTTATTAATGGTGTACTTTGAGAATGAAAAGTAATGCAGGTACATCATTGAAGCATCACCAGGAAGTGAATACGCAGATGACATGCTTAAAGCTTGAAAGATGACGAAATGTGTTGTATACGCGAATGAATCTTGTTTATTAATGTGTGCTAATTTTATGTATGTATGTGGTGAATGCAGGTTGTACGGATAATGGGCGATTATCACAAGGATTAGAGATCGAAGATCGAGTCACAAGATAGATTGTACGGGGACGTTGAATGTAAAATGTAGCAATCATAAGTTATGTTTTTAATTAGTAAATAAGAGGATGACGGATTTATGAATAAGAGTTATGTTAAAGTTAAAGTTTAAATAAGTTGAGGTATTTATAAAGAAAGAAATTTTATGGTTCGTGTTTTCCGCTGCGACTTTTGTCATGTACGATTTAGGGTGTTACAAGTTGGTATCAGAGCCCTGGTTTGAGAGAATTAAGTACGAGAGTATAGGTACTTGAACTCAAACCTGTGTGCTCTTGAGATAAGGAACCCGTACAATCCATGACTCGGTCAAGATCTGAAGGTAGAAATGGAATGAAAACGTATATGTAAGCATTCATATGGAGAAACTAACGGTTACATTATGTGTAAGGTAAGCATAACTGCTTGGAAAGGATGATCCGGGAATGCGGTCTAGAACCGGCATCAAGGCAAGTGATAAGACAAATGAACCCCAGGTATGTAAATTCAACGTGTGGGAGTATGAAGTGGTATAATTAAACAAGTGAAGGAAAATTTTAAATGAAAAATAATGATAAGAATGGTAATGAAGTTTTGGAAATGTTACACTTGCCGAAACCGAATTCTTCGGACATAAGGTGACAATTACACGAAGACACGAAACTAGTGTGTGGATTGTGTACCTGGCCAGTACACAAGAAACGCATGACTTTCGTGAGCCCGTGATAATTGTTACAGGTATGTCCGTTAGAATTAAGTAGTAGGTGGACGTGAGGGTGAAGAGAAATGTAAGACTCTCAAGAATGAGAGTATGAAATGTTATGCTAGAATCCGCGAGACGGATTCGAAACATGAAATGCTATGCTAGAATCCGCGAGACGGATTCGAAACATGAAATGCTATGCTAGAATCCGCGAGACGGATTCGAAACATGAAATGCTATGCTAGAATCCGCGAGACGGATTCGAAACATGAAATGCTATGCTAGAATCCGCGAGACGGATTCGAAACATGAAAGAAGTTAAAGTATGAATGCAATGCTTGAATCCGCGAGACGGATTCAAAACAAAGAAGGTACGAAAGGTATGAGTAATGTGTTCGAATTCGCGAAACATATTTAAGATATAAAAGACGGAACTAGTCTACATAAGAAGAAGTCGATAGCTTGACCATGTGTGCGTCAAACAAGTCATATAAGTAAATGTAAAGCAAATAAACCAAAGAATGATAGGAATGAAAATATCCGAATGTGCAAGTAACGCAAGGATATGTATGATACAAAAGACTATAGAAATGTAGAATGATGTTAGCTACGGAGTTAAGCACGTAGGTGTGACTATGAAATGGTAGTTTTGTTGTGATAACAAAACAAGGGTTAAATGTTATGCAATGCGTCTATAGAATGAAATCTTAAAGTATGAGATGAAGGTATTTAATCTGTTATAAAATGATCATATAAAGGTAAGCATTATTATAAGTTTAAATAAGTATGTATATTGACCTGTTATTAACGGGTCAAAGGAAATGAGAAGGTTATGTGAAAGTATGCCATGGAAAGTATAGACTAGTTAAGGAGAAGAGGTCAATTGTATGAATAATTATGAAATGAGATAGGATGATTACTTATAATTATGATGTGACTATGAAGTCAATCATAGATGTGTGTGTGGGTAAAAGGAAATCAGAAAGGTTTCGGGGACGAAACCCTATTTAAGAGGGGTAGACTTGTTACACCCCAAAACCGAATTTTTATATTCGTTAAATGTTACGATATGGTACATCAAGAAATAAGTGACTAGGTTATTTAACCTAGTTAGGAATATGGTAAAAAGTAATTAAAGGATGATAGTTGTGCCAATATTATTTAGTGGCAAACTTGAGGGACTAAAATAGGGTAAAATGAAAGTTGAATATTATTTATGAAAAACACACACAAATACACACACACGTACGTGTGTTCTAGAAGAGCAGGAGCTCCATAAGAGCTCAAAACCCTAAACATGAAGGATCATCAAATTGAAGGGCAAATCAAGGTCTAAATTCATGAATAAACACGGATTAATGATCACCTCTTCGTGGGGATCGCAAGGTATGTTTTAAAAGCTAGTTTGGTGATTATGCATGAAGCGGGTTATGATGTAAATCACGAATTTGTATGAAATTGAGTATGAGTATGTGTTAGAATCATCATTTGGAACATGGATTATGCATGAATTAGGTTAATTTGATGTTTAAGGGTGAAACCCGTTTGTTATGGTGAAGATGATGACATGGGTAAATCATCTATGTCTAAGTTCTTGCTTAATATTGATGTATTTTGAGTTGTATGATGTATTCTTGTTAGAAGAATTGAAAGAAATGTGATACTAGTATGTTTGATGTTTATGCATGTATGAATCATGTTGATTAGGAGGAAGAAATTGATGAATTGTGTACGAGATTAGAATGATATGCATGAACTAGTTGTACACTATGCTTACAAGGTAGTACATATATCAAAAGTAAGATGAATTATGAAGAACTTAAGATTAGATCACTTGTAAGTGATTAACAAGTAGTTATGAAGTGGGTTTTAGATGATGTAATGTAAATTGATGAGTGATTAACAAGTAGTTATGAAGTGGGTTTTAGATGATGTAATGTAAATTGATGATTCACTTATGTTAATAATGTTTGGAATCATACACGTGTGTGAATGTTTAAAGATATGGGATAAGAAATGATGAATTGTTGTTAGATGAAGTGAATAAAATGTGATGATAACATGTTTGATGTTTAATTTAAATACCCCATGTTGGATTGTAGAAGCATTTGATGAACTATGTATGAATTTAGAAGATTGTGTATGAATAAGTTGTACGTTATGCTTAAAAGGTAGTACGTACATCAAGTGAATGATAAAATGTATATAGTGTCGTCCGTATAGTCGATTATGATGTTACGGGAATATGTTGATAAGTCGATAGTTATGTATGGTTGATAGTTGACTTTTGAAAGTCAACTAAGTATAAGAAACATGAGTTGACTCGTTGTCGTAAATGTAGGTTGATGAGAAGTCGTATGGTACATGTAATAGCAATCCGTGTTAAATGTAATGACATGATGAGTTACATGAGTTAAACGTATACGGACATGATTATATGAGTTATGTTTGTTAGAAATGGTTAATGAAAGTTAAGTGTGAAATATGGGATTGATACGATTGTTATCATGTACAAATAAGTATGCTAATGATAGCGTGATTTCGATGACATGGAAGTATAGGAATCATGTCGAGACGGAATCAGGCACGAAAGGCTAACGGGTCAAGAAGTGGCGAGGAACGAATGGGAACACGGATGCATGAGGTAAGTGATTCCGTAATCACTTCTTAGTTGTTTATGTAAAGTTATATGCATTTTAATTAAATGTGATAATTGAGGTCAATTAGGAATGAATTGTATGATGTCAATGAGTATCAAATGGATCTTAGCTTTTATCCGAGCAAGGTATGTATGATTAAGAATTTTAGTTAAGTAGGAGAATTCGTTACTTGTGTAAGGAATTCCTTTGTTGTTAAGGATAGAGCGAAATTGACAAAAACGCCCTTGATAGGTATATCGGGCAAACGACCTTGAATGTCGATTGGAAACAAGTGAACCGATTAGAATAATGTGTTGGTCATGTGTGAAAGCGAAGAGTATGGTTCTGTTATGTCATAGACCATTTAATGCACAAATATCCATAACGGGTCAAAAATGAGCTTTTAAGCGAAAATGGGTTAAGAGGATGCAAGGCATCCGAGAATTTAATCTTTTATGATAGGCGTCAATGAAATTATTAAGTTTATATGAGATTGAGGTCAAATAAACAGATTATGTTGATAAATGCACGAACGGGTCAAATAATTAGAATATGATAATAAGCCGAATGCATGTAAGTTAAGAATTTCCTTAATCCGGATATAGGATTTTAAGTTCATAAGATAGAATGTGAATTTACAAGCATGTAGGAAGAAACGGGAGGTTAAACGGGTCAAAAGTTACGCGCGTATTAGTGCGTACGGACGACGAAACGGATCTGCAGAAATTTGGTGTTTCTAGAGGGTGTCGCCGACGGGTCCCACCCCCGTCGCCGACGGGCTCCCAAATGTTCGAAACTGGCCGACGGCCTAACTGACTGGTTACGGATGATTGCGGGCGACGGGCGATTTAAGAGGCCGTCGCCGACGGTCATGGAACCCGTCGGCGACGGGTTGTCTTTTCCCCTTCTCCGTTTTCTTTGTTTTGTACGTCCGACTGATCAGTAACGCATCCCGGTGCATCGTTTTTCGACCCAATGGTTTATTAAGCTCCCGAAAAGCCCTTTTAGCACATGTGGAAAGGCATGTATGTATGTATATGCGTATGTATGTCTTAGGTATGTATGTAGGTGTGTATGTAAGTAGAACATATATACACGAAAGCGAAAATGTACGAAGATATGCATGTACGTAGGTTGTGTGAAGGCATGAAATGAGTATGTATGTATGTATAACGATATAGACGAGTGTATGCATGTATGTAATGTTGTAGGAAAGATATGTACGAATGTAGATATGGATGTATGTATGTGAGTACGTATGTAATGTAGATGTGTACGTATGTATGTATGTAAGCACGTATGTATTGTAGAGGTGTATGTATGTATGTGTGCATGTATGTACGTATGTAAGTACGTAGGAAATTATGATTTGGAGACGTTGGGAGTTAACGTTATTAATGGTGTACTTTGAGAATGAAAAGTAATGCAGGTACATCATTGAAGCATCACCAGGAAGTGAATACGCAGATGACATGCTTAAAGCTTGAAAGATGACGAAATGTGTTGTATACGCGAATGAATCTTGTTTATTAATGTGTGCTAATTTTATGTATGTATGTGGTGAATGCAGGTTGTACGGATAATGGGCGATTATCACAAGGATTAGAGATCGAAGATCGAGTCACAAGATAGATTGTACGGGGACGTTGAATGTAAAATGTAGCAATCATAAGTTATGTTTTTAATTAGTAAATAAGAGGATGACGGATTTATGAATAAGAGTTATGTTAAAGTTAAAGTTTAAATAAGTTGAGGTATTTATAAAGAAAGAAATTTTATGGTTCGTGTTTTCCGCTGCGACTTTTGTCATGTACGATTTAGGGTGTTACAAGTTGGTATCAGAGCCCTGGTTTGAGAGAATTAAGTACGAGAGTATAGGTACTTGAACTCAAACCTGTGTGCTCTTGAGATAAGGAACCCGTACAATCCATGACTCGGTCAAGATCTGAAGGTAGAAATGGAATGAAAACGTATATGTAAGCATTCATATGGAGAAACTAACGGTTACATTATGTGTAAGGTAAGCATAACTGCTTGGAAAGGATGATCCGGGAATGCGGTCTAGAACCGGCATCAAGGCAAGTGATAAGACAAATGAACCCCAGGTATGTAAATTCAACGTGTGGGAGTATGAAGTGGTATAATTAAACAAGTGAAGGAAAATTTTAAATGAAAAATAATGATAAGAATGGTAATGAAGTTTTGGAAATGTTACACTTGCCGAAACCGAATTCTTCGGACATAAGGTGACAATTACACGAAGACACGAAACTAGTGTGTGGATTGTGTACCTGGCCAGTACACAAGAAACGCATGACTTTCGTGAGCCCGTGATAATTGTTACAGGTATGTCCGTTAGAATTAAGTAGTAGGTGGACGTGAGGGTGAAGAGAAATGTAAGACTCTCAAGAATGAGAGTATGAAATGTTATGCTAGAATCCGCGAGACGGATTCGAAACATGAAATGCTATGCTAGAATCCGCGAGACGGATTCGAAACATGAAATGCTATGCTAGAATCCGCGAGACGGATTCGAAACATGAAATGCTATGCTAGAATCCGCGAGACGGATTCGAAACATGAAATGCTATGCTAGAATCCGCGAGACGGATTCGAAACATGAAAGAAGTTAAAGTATGAATGCAATGCTTGAATCCGCGAGACGGATTCAAAACAAAGAAGGTACGAAAGGTATGAGTAATGTGTTCGAATTCGCGAAACATATTTAAGATATAAAAGACGGAACTAGTCTACATAAGAAGAAGTCGATAGCTTGACCATGTGTGCGTCAAACAAGTCATATAAGTAAATGTAAAGCAAATAAACCAAAGAATGATAGGAATGAAAATATCCGAATGTGCAAGTAACGCAAGGATATGTATGATACAAAAGACTATAGAAATGTAGAATGATGTTAGCTACGGAGTTAAGCACGTAGGTGTGACTATGAAATGGTAGTTTTGTTGTGATAACAAAACAAGGGTTAAATGTTATGCAATGCGTCTATAGAATGAAATCTTAAAGTATGAGATGAAGGTATTTAATCTGTTATAAAATGATCATATAAAGGTAAGCATTATTATAAGTTTAAATAAGTATGTATATTGACCTGTTATTAACGGGTCAAAGGAAATGAGAAGGTTATGTGAAAGTATGCCATGGAAAGTATAGACTAGTTAAGGAGAAGAGGTCAATTGTATGAATAATTATGAAATGAGATAGGATGATTACTTATAATTATGATGTGACTATGAAGTCAATCATAGATGTGTGTGTGGGTAAAAGGAAATCAGAAAGGTTTCGGGGACGAAACCCTATTTAAGAGGGGTAGACTTGTTACACCCCAAAACCGAATTTTTATATTCGTTAAATGTTACGATATGGTACATCAAGAAATAAGTGACTAGGTTATTTAACCTAGTTAGGAATATGGTAAAAAGTAATTAAAGGATGATAGTTGTGCCAATATTATTTAGTGGCAAACTTGAGGGACTAAAATAGGGTAAAATGAAAGTTGAATATTATTTATGAAAAACACACACAAATACACACACACGTACGTGTGTTCTAGAAGAGCAGGAGCTCCATAAGAGCTCAAAACCCTAAACATGAAGGATCATCAAATTGAAGGGCAAATCAAGGTCTAAATTCATGAATAAACACGGATTAATGATCACCTCTTCGTGGGGATCGCAAGGTATGTTTTAAAAGCTAGTTTGGTGATTATGCATGAAGCGGGTTATGATGTAAATCACGAATTTGTATGAAATTGAGTATGAGTATGTGTTAGAATCATCATTTGGAACATGGATTATGCATGAATTAGGTTAATTTGATGTTTAAGGGTGAAACCCGTTTGTTATGGTGAAGATGATGACATGGGTAAATCATCTATGTCTAAGTTCTTGCTTAATATTGATGTATTTTGAGTTGTATGATGTATTCTTGTTAGAAGAATTGAAAGAAATGTGATACTAGTATGTTTGATGTTTATGCATGTATGAATCATGTTGATTAGGAGGAAGAAATTGATGAATTGTGTACGAGATTAGAATGATATGCATGAACTAGTTGTACACTATGCTTACAAGGTAGTACATATATCAAAAGTAAGATGAATTATGAAGAACTTAAGATTAGATCACTTGTAAGTGATTAACAAGTAGTTATGAAGTGGGTTTTAGATGATGTAATGTAAATTGATGAGTGATTAACAAGTAGTTATGAAGTGGGTTTTAGATGATGTAATGTAAATTGATGATTCACTTATGTTAATAATGTTTGGAATCATACACGTGTGTGAATGTTTAAAGATATGGGATAAGAAATGATGAATTGTTGTTAGATGAAGTGAATAAAATGTGATGATAACATGTTTGATGTTTAATTTAAATACCCCATGTTGGATTGTAGAAGCATTTGATGAACTATGTATGAATTTAGAAGATTGTGTATGAATAAGTTGTACGTTATGCTTAAAAGGTAGTACGTACATCAAGTGAATGATAAAATGTATATAGTGTCGTCCGTATAGTCGATTATGATGTTACGGGAATATGTTGATAAGTCGATAGTTATGTATGGTTGATAGTTGACTTTTGAAAGTCAACTAAGTATAAGAAACATGAGTTGACTCGTTGTCGTAAATGTAGGTTGATGAGAAGTCGTATGGTACATGTAATAGCAATCCGTGTTAAATGTAATGACATGATGAGTTACATGAGTTAAACGTATACGGACATGATTATATGAGTTATGTTTGTTAGAAATGGTTAATGAAAGTTAAGTGTGAAATATGGGATTGATACGATTGTTATCATGTACAAATAAGTATGCTAATGATAGCGTGATTTCGATGACATGGAAGTATAGGAATCATGTCGAGACGGAATCAGGCACGAAAGGCTAACGGGTCAAGAAGTGGCGAGGAACGAATGGGAACACGGATGCATGAGGTAAGTGATTCCGTAATCACTTCTTAGTTGTTTATGTAAAGTTATATGCATTTTAATTAAATGTGATAATTGAGGTCAATTAGGAATGAATTGTATGATGTCAATGAGTATCAAATGGATCTTAGCTTTTATCCGAGCAAGGTATGTATGATTAAGAATTTTAGTTAAGTAGGAGAATTCGTTACTTGTGTAAGGAATTCCTTTGTTGTTAAGGATAGAGCGAAATTGACAAAAACGCCCTTGATAGGTATATCGGGCAAACGACCTTGAATGTCGATTGGAAACAAGTGAACCGATTAGAATAATGTGTTGGTCATGTGTGAAAGCGAAGAGTATGGTTCTGTTATGTCATAGACCATTTAATGCACAAATATCCATAACGGGTCAAAAATGAGCTTTTAAGCGAAAATGGGTTAAGAGGATGCAAGGCATCCGAGAATTTAATCTTTTATGATAGGCGTCAATGAAATTATTAAGTTTATATGAGATTGAGGTCAAATAAACAGATTATGTTGATAAATGCACGAACGGGTCAAATAATTAGAATATGATAATAAGCCGAATGCATGTAAGTTAAGAATTTCCTTAATCCGGATATAGGATTTTAAGTTCATAAGATAGAATGTGAATTTACAAGCATGTAGGAAGAAACGGGAGGTTAAACGGGTCAAAAGTTACGCGCGTATTAGTGCGTACGGACGACGAAACGGATCTGCAGAAATTTGGTGTTTCTAGAGGGCGTCGCCGACGGGTCCCACCCCCGTCGCCGACGGGCTCCCAAATGTTCGAAACTGGCCGACGGCCTAACTGACTGGTTACGGATGATTGCGGGCGACGGGCGATTTAAGAGGCCGTCGCCGACGGTCATGGAACCCGTCGGCGACGGGTTGTCTTTTCCCCTTCTCCGTTTTCTTTGTTTTGTACGTCCGACTGATCAGTAACGCATCCCGGTGCATCGTTTTTCGACCCAATGGTTTATTAAGCTCCCGAAAAGCCCTTTTAGCACATGTGGAAAGGCATGTATGTATGTATATGCGTATGTATGTCTTAGGTATGTATGTAGGTGTGTATGTAAGTAGAACATATATACACGAAAGCGAAAATGTACGAAGATATGCATGTACGTAGGTTGTGTGAAGGCATGAAATGAGTATGTATGTATGTATAACGATATAGACGAGTGTATGCATGTATGTAATGTTGTAGGAAAGATATGTACGAATGTAGATATGGATGTATGTATGTGAGTACGTATGTAATGTAGATGTGTACGTATGTATGTATGTAAGCACGTATGTATTGTAGAGGTGTATGTATGTATGTGTGCATGTATGTACGTATGTAAGTACGTAGGAAATTATGATTTGGAGACGTTGGGAGTTAACGTTATTAATGGTGTACTTTGAGAATGAAAAGTAATGCAGGTACATCATTGAAGCATCACCAGGAAGTGAATACGCAGATGACATGCTTAAAGCTTGAAAGATGACGAAATGTGTTGTATACGCGAATGAATCTTGTTTATTAATGTGTGCTAATTTTATGTATGTATGTGGTGAATGCAGGTTGTACGGATAATGGGCGATTATCACAAGGATTAGAGATCGAAGATCGAGTCACAAGATAGATTGTACGGGGACGTTGAATGTAAAATGTAGCAATCATAAGTTATGTTTTTAATTAGTAAATAAGAGGATGACGGATTTATGAATAAGAGTTATGTTAAAGTTAAAGTTTAAATAAGTTGAGGTATTTATAAAGAAAGAAATTTTATGGTTCGTGTTTTCCGCTGCGACTTTTGTCATGTACGATTTAGGGTGTTACAAGTTGGTATCAGAGCCCTGGTTTGAGAGAATTAAGTACGAGAGTATAGGTACTTGAACTCAAACCTGTGTGCTCTTGAGATAAGGAACCCGTACAATCCATGACTCGGTCAAGATCTGAAGGTAGAAATGGAATGAAAACGTATATGTAAGCATTCATATGGAGAAACTAACGGTTACATTATGTGTAAGGTAAGCATAACTGCTTGGAAAGGATGATCCGGGAATGCGGTCTAGAACCGGCATCAAGGCAAGTGATAAGACAAATGAACCCCAGGTATGTAAATTCAACGTGTGGGAGTATGAAGTGGTATAATTAAACAAGTGAAGGAAAATTTTAAATGAAAAATAATGATAAGAATGGTAATGAAGTTTTGGAAATGTTACACTTGCCGAAACCGAATTCTTCGGACATAAGGTGACAATTACACGAAGACACGAAACTAGTGTGTGGATTGTGTACCTGGCCAGTACACAAGAAACGCATGACTTTCGTGAGCCCGTGATAATTGTTACAGGTATGTCCGTTAGAATTAAGTAGTAGGTGGACGTGAGGGTGAAGAGAAATGTAAGACTCTCAAGAATGAGAGTATGAAATGTTATGCTAGAATCCGCGAGACGGATTCGAAACATGAAATGCTATGCTAGAATCCGCGAGACGGATTCGAAACATGAAATGCTATGCTAGAATCCGCGAGACGGATTCGAAACATGAAATGCTATGCTAGAATCCGCGAGACGGATTCGAAACATGAAATGCTATGCTAGAATCCGCGAGACGGATTCGAAACATGAAAGAAGTTAAAGTATGAATGCAATGCTTGAATCCGCGAGACGGATTCAAAACAAAGAAGGTACGAAAGGTATGAGTAATGTGTTCGAATTCGCGAAACATATTTAAGATATAAAAGACGGAACTAGTCTACATAAGAAGAAGTCGATAGCTTGACCATGTGTGCGTCAAACAAGTCATATAAGTAAATGTAAAGCAAATAAACCAAAGAATGATAGGAATGAAAATATCCGAATGTGCAAGTAACGCAAGGATATGTATGATACAAAAGACTATAGAAATGTAGAATGATGTTAGCTACGGAGTTAAGCACGTAGGTGTGACTATGAAATGGTAGTTTTGTTGTGATAACAAAACAAGGGTTAAATGTTATGCAATGCGTCTATAGAATGAAATCTTAAAGTATGAGATGAAGGTATTTAATCTGTTATAAAATGATCATATAAAGGTAAGCATTATTATAAGTTTAAATAAGTATGTATATTGACCTGTTATTAACGGGTCAAAGGAAATGAGAAGGTTATGTGAAAGTATGCCATGGAAAGTATAGACTAGTTAAGGAGAAGAGGTCAATTGTATGAATAATTAAGGAAATGAGAAGGTTATGTGAAAGTATGCCATGGAACCCGTCGGCGACGGGTTGTCTTTTCCCCTTCTCCGTTTTCTTTGTTTTGTACGTCCGACTGATCAGTAACGCATCCCGGTGCATCGTTTTTCGACCCAATGGTTTATTAAGCTCCCGAAAAGCCCTTTTAGCACATGTGGAAAGGCATGTATGTATGTATATGCGTATGTATGTCTTAGGTATGTATGTAGGTGTGTATGTAGGTAGAACATATATACACGAAAGCGAAAATGTACGAAGATATGCATGTACGTAGGTTGTGTGAAGGCATGAAATGAGTATGTATGTATGTATAACGATATAGACGAGTGTATGCATGTATGTAATGTTGTAGGAAAGATATGTACGAATGTAGATATGGATGTATGTATGTGAGTACGTATGTAATGTAGATGTGTACGTATGTATGTATGTAAGCACGTATGTATTGTAGAGGTGTATGTATGTATGTGTGCATGTATGTACGTATGTAAGTACGTATGTAAGTACGTAGGAAATTATGATTTGGAGACGTTGGGAG
>JARYGA010051062.1:0-108128 GCA_030545235.1 Helianthus tuberosus | reverse complement strand
AAATAACTTGATTGTGTATGAATGAATACATGATTGCTCAGAGCTCATGAACAATAACATAATGTAAATAAAACTCGCAAGAAAATAAATTAAGATAAGGCTACGTTCCCGATCTGACTAGAGAAACAATAATAAATTAATCATGAGATCTTGATACGTGTTCACAAGGGGAAATAATGCCCCACCCTTAGGTGTTTTGCGCTATGTGACAGCCCAGTCAGCAATGAGACGTTTTTCTAAAATAGGTGTAATGAGGATATAAGCATTATGTTAAAAGGGGTGTAAAGAATTAAAAAAATAAAAAAAAAACCATCAAAAAAATTGATTGGCTAAACAAGAAAATGGTTAGATGTGATTGGCCCATCAAATAGGGCTTAGGCGTGCTTTTAAAAACGTCTGGAAACCAAAAACCACAAAACACGCCCATGGGGGCGGCCTTGCCGGCGTTTTGGGGCGGGATTGAGGGCAAAAAACGCCCATTACGCTTGGTCTTATTACGAGTCATATCAGTTTTTATAAATAACGTGCTTTCTTTTCTTTCAATAAAATATTTGTAACTAACGATATACGACGAGTTGTGGTGGCATCAAAACGTAAAATAACTCGAATTTATATCGTCTAGTGAAAACGTATTATATTTGACCCGACTCATTTTAGAACAAAATTTATATCAAAACATAAAAAAACTAAAAACGTACATAAAAATAAGCATAAAACGTATTATATCTAAGCCTACTCATTTCCAAAAAAAATTACGTCGAAACCTAAATCAATTGGAATTTATACCGACATGTATAAAAGAATACAAAGTCTCTACAAAATTGAGGGGTTATAAGTATTAAAACTAAAATGTTAAAGGGTAAAGCCTACTCACTCTCAAAAAAAATTACCACAAAACCTAAATCAACTGAAATTTATACTGATACGTACATAAAAAGATTATAAAGTTTTTACAAAGTTGAAGGATTATAAGTGTCAATGTTAAATGGTAAAAGTAAAAGAAAAACCAAAAACACAAAAAATAAAAATGAGTTAAATGTCATTTTAGTCCCTGTGGTTTGGGTCATTTTGCCAGTTTAGTCCAAAGGTTTTATTTTTAACCTGTGGGTCCAAAAAGGTTTCACAGTTGCCATTTTAGTCCACTTGGTTAAATTCATCCATTTTTTCTGTTAACGAGAAGGCCAATTTGGTCATTTGTATGTAATTCTGTTAACTAAAAGGGCAATTCCGTCATATAAAATGACCGAATTGGCCTTCTCGTTAACAGAAAAAATGGATGAAGTTAACCCAGTGGACTAAAATGGCAACTGTGAAACTTTTTTGGACCCACAGGTTAAAAATGAAACCTTTGGACTAAACTGACAAAATGACCCAAATCACAAGTACTAAAATGGCATTTAACTCAATAAAAAAAAACAAAGTTAAGCAATAATAAGTGTCCATAAAAAAAGATTTGTGCATATATGGTTCAACGGGAGTACTAACACTTGAACAATCATAATAGTCCTCCTGCCGGTCACGTGTATACTACAAGACACAATCGCCGACTTCTTTGTTTCATACTAACAGACAACAATTGCTACCAACAAGCTTTTGTATATGTATCCCCAACACCATCTGAACATCATCGCAAACACCCATCGCCCACTTGCCACTAATCTCCACCTTCGATACCAACACCGCTCCTACCAACCCCCACCTACCAACAATCTCAATCATCACCCACCACTACCAAAATTCAAAATTCTCAACACAAAAACCATACTTCTGTCTGAAATAAATTAAAATCAAAATGGAGTCAAAACCAAAAATCTAAACTAACAATATGAAACCGACAGGCTTCTCCTACCGTACACCAACACGAACACTTGCCCCTCCTCTGCTACCGTCACGTACTTGCGTTGTCGATCCAAAAATAAATGATGGTGGTGAACGGTGGTTATTGGTATTTAATGGTGTTGGTAAACGATTTTGATTTTTGGCTTTGGGTTTGGGTTGGTGGTGGGAGTGAATGATGGTGGTTTCTTGATCTCAGATCTAGATCTGGTTAAAGATATGGGAAGGGTTTAGTGAGAGAAAGTGTGTAGAGAGAGGGAGAGAGTTTTGAGTTTATATATTTGTTTTTTAATTAAAATAATTTTGTAATTAAATGGGTCAAATTACAAAATTAACCCATACAACACCTTCGAAAATTTATTAAAGAGAGCCATACATGAAATTTCGAATTAAAAAAATAAGACTTTTTGAAATCAAATGTTTATATATCTTTTTAAGCTCATCTGTGAACACAATACTTTTCTATTTGTTGTGTTGAATACTTGAATTATATAAAAATTATCATGTTACTTAAGGTCTCTACAAAATAAAATAAAAAATCTAACTGTTGTTGAGGCTAGAAACCAACAGTCTGATCATAATGGTCCAAAAATGCTTGAATTGAAACAAAATGGGTGTTGTATATGAATAATCAAACATAGCATATGAATACAATTTATAGAACAAAACAATGAATTTCTCCTCTTTCAGAATATGGAAAACAACTTTAATTTAAAAAAAATCAAAATAGTTAACAAATTTACTCCAAAGACCCTTAGTGATACAGGTTCATATTCAAGTCGCAAACTGTAACATGATCCTCCCATGAGATCACAACTATGCGTCTTTTTACTAATAAATTAAGGAAACAGTAAGAACATGCAATGCTAAAGAGTTTCTGAAGATAGTCACTGACGGGTGGTCCGTAGGACAACCCTTAAGTGCTTTAAATAGAATAAAATTCCATACTTTGCCCGGTTAATTGCTCGAACTTGGTAACTACTTTACGTTTGATTATGCAGGTGTGAAAGTGCTCTAAATACGGGTTTTAGGAGGCACAAATGGATGTTAGAAGTTGGGGAGTCAAAGTGTTGAAGAAATCAAGTGTTGACAAAGAAACAAGAAGAATAAACATGTTCAGCACCGTAACCTACGGCCCCCATAATTATCCAACAAAGATGCCGTAAAACAGGAGGTTACAACCGTAAAGTTCATTGCCAGCCGTAACCTACGGCTGGGGGCCGTAGGT
The DNA here is from genome assembly GCA_030545235.1 of Helianthus tuberosus. Classification (NCBI taxonomy): domain Eukaryota; kingdom Viridiplantae; phylum Streptophyta; class Magnoliopsida; order Asterales; family Asteraceae; genus Helianthus; species Helianthus tuberosus. Next base: position 105,064 of record JARYGA010051062.1, on the reverse strand, counting down.
TACGGCCCCATGCAGACATGTTGACCCATTGCCAGCCGTAACCTACGGCTGGGAGCCGTAGGTTACGGCTCCGTCTGATGTTTTTCTTGTAACTCCTCACTTAATGCTGCATTGAAGATATTTTAGTGGGACTGATCATTGGTTTTCGGTTACTATCAGTGTGTGGACGATTTTGGGAGCAATCTTGGTGATTTGGAGCTAAAAAAAAACACTTGTTAATCTTTAGTTTTATGTGTGTGATTCACTTGAACATCAAAACTATTTTGCTACAATGTTTGTCCAAGCCATGAGTGGCTAGGTTCTTTATGATTATCCTAGGTTGAAGGTTTGTTTAAGACGGTTGTGTTTTGATTCCATATTTCTAGAATGATAAACTTTATCTATGTTTTGTTTATCATGGTGTGTGATTGCTTAGTTGTAAATTGTTGATTCTTATGATATTCTAATTTGAAACCATACGTTCTTGGTGCCGTTGGCAATCGAGATATCATGGGTAGAATTAGGATTGGGTAAGGGTTGATTGGTCATCGGGTAACAACCTCACGTTCTAGGAATCTGAGTACTTCGTTCCCTTTTATCACAATAAGTAACTACACACGAACTATGTCTATGTAGTTCTTTCTAGTGGATGATAGCACAATTGTTGAAGCAAACCGGAAACTTAGGATGGTCATTCGTCTACAAATTGTTTACAAACTCAACTTTCATTTCGCAAATTAATTAGTATTCTTAGTTTTTAAAACCAATCTAATCAAACAATCCAACTCTTTGAATTTACTTTTTATTGCAATTAGTTTAATCTTAGTTAACTTAGATACACTTCTAAATAACACACATTCCACAAACTCCCTGTGTTCGATACCCTATTACCGATATCTATATAGTTGTTTTTGGGATTAAATTTGCGTGACCCACGACAATCACGTCAAATTTTGGCGCCGTTGCCGGGGAGTAGTGCGCAACGTGTGTTATTTGTGATCTTTCTTAGGTTTGTTATTTTTCTGGTTTACGCTGGGTGTGTTAGTGTGCAGGTATTGACAGGTGCATGCATACTAGGAGCTCTCACAAGCTTTCACCATTAGCATTTGATCCGGAAATCGAACGAACTTTGCGAGCGAACAGAATTTTGTTAAGGGAAAACACAATTAGCGGTTCACCAACAACACCAACTACACCAATCACACCAATTCGATACATGGATCCACCACAACCACCACCCATTACGGGTGAACCTATTCCACCATTTATACCATCATCTACTCAACCTTCACCAAATACCACCATGCCCAGTTCTACTACTGAATTTACTTCACCATTTGATATCCCACCACCCAATACTACATTACCTACCAATACTCAAACTGAACCTACCCTTACTTTTAGCCCTGCTTCTACAATTCCACCACTCACCCATTTCTTTCCAGCTTCAGGCCAATCATCATCCACTTATACATTACCACAAGGCTCAACTGTTGTTCATGCTACTTCATCATTTGGAGCACCAAACCAGTCAGGTTTTCAATACTCATCTATTCCATTTGGGCCATCATCGGGGGGTATAGAAGGAGATGGATATGAAGAAGGATATGAAGATTTCGAGGGTTATGAGGAAGAGGGTTATGCTTATGTGGGTAGTGGAGATCAAGGGGAGTTGACTTATGTACCTGGTCAAACGCAAAGAATGTCAAGTGTTGGTGGGCTTCCACAACAACAACTCATACCACAACACATTAGAACAAGGTCACAAGGGCCACCAATGCAACGCCCTATACCATTGCAGCAAGTTCGGCCCCAAAATGTTCAACCACAATTTACAAGGCCAATTCAACACCCACCGATACCGCAACAACAATTTCAACAACCATTGGCACCACAAGGGCGTATGCCGAGACCAATGGGTCCTATGCGTCCAAGGGGTCGTGTGGGTGTACCAAGAAGGCATCTTAGAGATCATGCAAGAGGTATTGAAGCGCATTTCAGGCCAGTGATTACTCATAATCCGTCACCGGTAGTTATTCCTCACAATGACCAAGGGAGGACATTCGAAGTTCGAACCAACTCGTTACAAAGTTTGCCAAAGTACAAAGGTCTAGCAACAGAAGAGCCTTATTTTCATTTAGAGGACTATGACTCGATTTGCAACACTCTTGGGAGTCAAGGTTTCTCGGCCGATGATGTGAAGTTGGTCTTATTTCAATTCTCTTTGGAAAATAAGGCAAAGAAGTGGTTCTACACTTTGCCTTCGGCATCTATTTACACTTGGGGGGAAATGCAACAAACGTTTTTAGATGAATTTTATACCGCCCAAAAGACCAATGATGCTAGGAAAGGGTTGAGAAGTTTCCAACAACAACAAGGCGAAATGTTCCATGAAGCCTTCGAGCGCTTAAACATGATGATTAAAAATTGTCCACACCATGGGATTGAGCTTTGGGAGTTGATGAACGCCTTTCACGAAGGGTTGTGTGCCGAGGATACACGTGATCTAATGTCCATCACAAATGGGACTTTTGGCACAAATTATGAAGATGAGGATTGGGAGTTCTTGGAACAAATGGCCATTACCTCAAAGAGGAAAGCTCAAGCATCAAGGTGAGCACGACCGGCTGTCACGAGATCTCAAGTGCATGCGATAGATGACGGTAATGTACAAACTTCTAATCAAATTTATGATGTTTGTGCCTTATGCAATGAAATAGGTCATGCAGCCGAAAATTGCCAAGGGATGGTGGAAGGGCAATATGAAGAAGTCAATGCAGTACAAGGTCAAGGAGGGGGTGGTAGAAATTACAACAACATGAATTCTAACACTTACCACCCCGGGTTGAGGAACCATCCGAATTTTCGTTATGGGAACCCTTCGAATCAATCAAACCCGAACTTTCAAGGTAGCCAAGGAAACTATGGTTCGCGCCAACCTTATAACAATCAAGGTGGATATAGAAGTGGGAACAACCAAGGGTACCAAAGGCAATACCAAACGGGTCAAGAACAAGGGGGGTCTTCGGGTGGAAACGAGATGATGGATATGTTGAAGAGCATGCAAGCGGAGATGCAAAAGAGGAACCAAATGGATGATGCTCGTATACAAAAGGATGAGGCTCGAGATAAGGCAATTCAAACTTTGACCACCCAAATGGGTCAACTTGCAACTGAAGTGTCAGAATTGAAGAAAAATAAAGGTCAATTAACAAGCGACACTAAGGTAAACCCATCTCATGGTACTTCTAGAGGTAATCATGTTCCCATTCATCAGGTAAGTGTTTTGAGAAGTGGGAAAGAGTATAAAACCAATCCTTTACCGGATTTGGTTGATGGGGTGGTTGAAGATATAACGGGTCAAGATAGTGAGGAAGAAAATGAACCACCTATTGTTTCCTCTAAAAAACCCAATTTTGAAAAACCCGAAGTTAGTAAAGAAAAAGAAAAGAAAGATGAAGGTGAGGGATCTAGTCAAGTACCATTTCCCTCGGCTTTATTAGATCCGGGTAAGAAAAATTTCATTTCAAAACGGGGGCCTCAAAAAGAGGAAATGTGGGAAGTTTTTAAACAGGTTAAAATCAATCTTCCGTTACTTGAAGCTATCAAACAGGTACCCGCTTACGCCAAGTTTTTAAAAGAATTGTGTACCCAAAAGAGGCAACAAAAAATGCCTAAATTGGTTGACTTGAAGGAGCGGGTAAGCGCGGTTTTGAAAGGAGATCTTCCTCCTAAGCTACAAGATCCGGGAACGCCTCTTATAAATATTCAAGTTGGAAATTTTCAAACTGCAAGGGCGTTATTGGATCTTGGAGCCGGAGTAAGTATTTTACCGGGGGGGGGGGGGGGGTTATACGACCAATATGATTTTGGTCCATTGAAACGGGTTGAGACAACGGTGGTATTAGCCGATTTGTCTCATAAACTTCCTCGGGGTATTGTACGGGATGTGATAGTTAAGGTTGATGAGTTTTATTATCCCGTGGACTTTCTTGTGCTAGACTACTCATCCGCGGACCCAATTCAACATCAAAATATTATTTTGGGTCGGCCGTTTTTAAACACCGCACATGCCGTTATTGATTGTCGATATGGTACGGTCGACATGACATTCGGTAATAGAAAGATGAGATTAAATGTTTTTACTAATGGTACTAATATTTATGGTGATGAGTGTTTTGTAGCAGATTTCATAGATGGATATGACCCAAAGGAGTTCGAGGAAGAGATTTTGGGTTCTTGTGTTTGTGATGTGTCTTTGCAGGTGCACGCATGTGATTTGGAAAAGGAAGAGAAAGAGCAAGAGGCTTTTGCGGTAAAGGAAGGAAGACCGCCATGGACCCACCAAACGGATACTCTACCGGTGGAAATTGATTCGGGTACAAAGCCTTCTTTGGAATGTCCACCAAGTGTGGAATTGAAAGAGCTACCAAAGCACCTAAAATATGTATTTTTGGGGGAGAATGACACTTTACCGGTGATCATTGCTTCCAATTTGGAGGAAGCTCAAGAGGAGGAGTTGATACGGGTGTTGAAGGCTCACAAAGCGGCAATTGGGTGGACAATAGCCGACTTAAAAGGTATTAGTCCATCCATTGTTATGCACAAAATTATTACAGGTGAGGATGCAAAGCCGACTCGTGAAACACAAAGAAGGTTGAACCCGAATCTGAGAGAGGTGGTCAAGAAGGAAGTTATCAAGTGGTTAGATGCGGGGATTATTTATCCCATTTCGGACAGTGCATGGGTAAGTCCGACTCAGGTAGTGCCTAAAAAATCAGGCATTCAGGTAATTAAAGATGAGCAAGGTGAGCAAATCGCCACCCGCCCGGTAACCGGGTGGCGAGTTTGTATCGATTATAGAAAATTAAACGCCGCTACCTCCAAAGACCATTTCCCGTTACCCTTTATTGACCAAATCATTGAAAAACTTTCCGGTCAAAAATACTATTGTTTTTTGGATGGGTACTCGGGATATAACCAAATTGCTATTCACCCGGACGACCAACACAAAACCACGTTTACATGTCCATATGGTACATTTGCTTTTCGGCGGATGCCATTTGGACTATGTAACGCCCCCGCCACATTCCAAAGATGTATGATGAGTATATTTTCGGACATGGTGGGGGAGTCTCTTGAAGTGTTTATGGATGATTTTTCCATTTTTGGGCCAAGTTTTGACTCTTGTCTTGATGAGTTAGAGAAAGTTTTGAAAAGGTGTGTGGAGACAAACTTGGTCTTAAGTTGGGAAAAGAGCCATTTTATGGTTCAAGAGGGTATTGTGTTGGGGCATGTGATTTCGGACCGGGGAATGGAGGTAGATAAAGCAAAAATTCGGGTAATTTCATCTCTACCCCCACCAAAGAATGTTAAGGGGGTGAGATCATTTTTGGGACATGCGGGGTTTTATAGAAGGTTTATTAAAGGCTTTAGTGTAATTACAAAACCTTTATGTAATTTATTATTGAAAGATGTTCCATTTGATTTTACTGACGAATGTTTGCAAGCGTTTCATGTGTTGAAGGAACAGTTGGTGAAGGCTCCTATCTTGCAACCACCGGATTGGTCGAAGCCGTTTGAAATTATGTGTGATGCTAGTGATACGACCATTGGAGCGGTTTTGGGTCAAAGAGTTGATAAGAAACCGGTGGTGATCTATTATGCAAGCAAAACTTTGTCCGAGGCGCAACTGAATTACACCACAACCGAGAAAGAATTATTAGCGGTGGTGTATGCCTTGGACAAGTTTAGAGCTTACATTTGGGGGAGCAAGGTGATTGTGTATTCGGATCATAGCGCGGTCCGATATCTAATGGAAAAGAAGGATGCAAAGCCCCGGTTGATTCGTTGGGTGCTTCTGTTGCAAGAATTCGATTTAGAGATCCGGGACAAAAAGGGGTGTGAAAATGTTGTTGCGGATCATTTGTCCCGGATCCCATTGGAAGGTGTTGATGACCCGAGTGAGATTAATGAACGGTTTCCTGATGAACAATTGTTAGCCGTTTCTACTTTCGTTGCACCTTGGTACGCCCATTATGTGAATTATTTGGCTAAGGGTGCAATTCCGAATCATTGGACGAAGAAGAGACGACAACAATTTCTAAGTCAAGTTAAACAATACATTTGGGATGAACCGGATTTGTTCAAGATTGGACCCGATCAAGTGATAAGGAGGTGTGTTCCCGAAACTGAAGTTTTAGAGATTTTGACCCATGCTCATTCGTCGGCATGTGGAGGGCATTTTAGTGGGAACAAGACGGGTTATCGGGTGTTATCTAGTGGGTTTTATTGGCCCACGATTTTCAAGGATTCTTGTGAGTATGCCCGAAATTGCATCAATTGTCAAAGAGTGGGAAGTATTTCGAAAAGGGATGAAATGCCGTTACAACCGATTTTGGTGGTGGAGGTATTTGACGTTTGGGGGATAGATTTTATGGGTCCGTTTCCTAATTCGAATGGGTTCTTGTATATATTGGTTGCGGTAGATTATGTGACAAAATGGATAGAAGCCATTGCTACAAGGACCAATGATCATTCCGTGGTGTGTAAATTTGTGCAATCCAATATATTTGCTCGTTTCGGTGTGCCAAGGGTGATAATAAGTGATGGCGGTTCACATTTCAAAAATTTTAATTTTGCAAAGTTGTTGAAACGATATAATGTGAACCATCGAGTGGCGACACCGTACCATCCGCAAACAAGTGGACAAGTTGAAGTGTCCAACCGTCAAATTAAGGAGATTCTCATGAAGACGGTAAGAACGGATCGAAAAGATTGGTCAAGTAAACTTGATGATGCGTTGTGGGCATATCGAATGGCCTACAAAACTCCAATCGGAACCACCCCTTATCGGATGGTATATGGGAAGGGGTGTCATTTACCAATGGAGTTAGCACATCGAGCGCATTGGGCCATTAAAACCGTTAATGCGGATTATGACGAAGCGGGTCGAACAAGGAAGTTGCAATTGAATGAGATCGAGGAGATAAGAGATGAAGCCTATGAATGTGCTTCCGCATACAAAGACAAATTGAAGAAAGTTCATGATGCAAAGATAAGGAAAAAGAACTTCGAAGTGGGTCAAAAGGTGTGGTTGTACAATTCAAGGTTGAAGATGTTTGCGGGAAAACTCAAGAGCAAGTGGATGGGTCCCTACATCATCCGAAGAGTGGGAAAATTTGGTGATGTTGATATAGAGGACGAACAATCCAATAGGCAACAAACGGTGAACGGGCATCGACTCAAACCGTACTTGGAAGGCAACGACATTAACCATATTGATCTCGACAAAGTGGGCTTCATTTTACGCCCATTGGATGATGAGGAAACTTGAAAGAGGCCCAGGTTTGGTATTTTGTACATATTGTAGTTTAGTTTTGTGTTTTGAATAAAGTCCCGTTTAGAACCGGTGTTTGAAACAAGTGTGGGGAAATCCTTGCGAATTTCCCGAGCATAGTGTTGAGGACAACACGGGTTTTTAACGGGGGGTAGGGTTAATTTTTCATGTTTTCATAATGATAAAAAACTACAAAAATTAAACAATTTTGAAAAGATTAAAAAAAAAATGGGATTTGAGAATATTAGCAAAGGCTAATGTTGTGGTTCAAAGCGATCTTTTCCTCAAAGCCATACATTGGGACAATGTATCCCAAGTGTGGGGATGGGGGAAATTTTTGAGAGTTTTAAAAAAAAAAAAAATTTTGTAAACCCAAGCGAAAATAGTTAGAATTTGAAAATTTGATATTATGCCATTTGACACACCGACACCCATTCCTAGTCTTTTCTTGGTGAGGATTTGAGCCACACATGATTATTATAAAGATTTCATTGTTTGAGTGGCGGTGTGTGTTGTGTGTTAATAGAACTTGTGTGTGAATACTTGTTAAATCCTAGAGTTAGCATGCTTTTGGAAATGATAGGGGACTTGTAGGTAGCCTCGTCTAGATGTGTGAGAGTGTGGGAATTGGTGGGTTGGACCTCATACTTTACATATATGAGCTTGGTATTGTGAGGGGTGGGGGTTTGGTCTTTAGATTGCCACGTTTGAGCCTTAAACTGTTCGGTTGTGACCCAAGCCTACTTCCTACAAAATTTTACCGATTGAGATGACCTGGTTTAGGAATTTAGTTTGTAGTGTTGATGTTCTTGTATTTATTCTTGAAGTTTATTGTTGAAAAAAAAAAAAAAAAAAAGAGAAAAACATGAGAAAAATGCAAAAAGAAGTATTTAGTTGCAATAGCAGTTGAGAAGTTGAAGATATCTTGTATATAGTTGATGGTTGTTTTGCTTAGTAGTGAAAATAAAAACCGGGTCAAATCAAATTAGCTCTTATATATATGTTCCACCATTTTCCTACCTTTGCACCTAGCCCCGTTACAACCCGTAAGTTTCCCTTGATTCATAAGCATGCTAGATATTTGTTAGGAGGAAACTTGATTCTTATACAAGCTTATTGTCGCACACACACATACACGCATTGAGTGGTTTTGTATTACATGCTAGTAATTCTTGTCACCGAGAGTTTGGCGAGGGGTGTGTCTTATGGTATGGTTGAAGGTTAGTAAAAGGATGGCATATTGTAGCTTGGTTTGCATGATTGATCACTTGTGCTTGCTGAATAGTTTTGAATGGGTTGCTTGGGACAAGCAACGGGTAAGTGTGGGGATGTGACGGGTGGTCCGTAGGACAACCCTTAAGTGCTTTAAATAGAATAAAATTCCATACTTTGCCCGGTTAATTGCTCGAACTTGGTAACTACTTTACGTTTGATTATGCAGGTGTGAAAGTGCTCTAAATACGGGTTTTAGGAGGCACAAATGGATGTTAGAAGTTGGGGAGTCAAAGTGTTGAAGAAATCAAGTGTTGACAAAGAAACAAGAAGAATAAACATGTTCAGCACCGTAACCTACGGCCCCCATAATTATCCAACAAAGATGCCGTAAAACAGGAGGTTACAACCGTAAAGTTCATTGCCAGCCGTAACCTACGGCTGGGGGCCGTAGGTTACGGCCCCATGCAGACATGTTGACCCATTGCCAGCCGTAACCTACGGCTGGGAGCCGTAGGTTACGGCTCCGTCTGATGTTTTTCTTGTAACTCCTCACTTAATGTTGCATTGAAGATATTTTAGTGGGACTGATCATTGGTTTTCGGTTACTATCAGTGTGTGGACGATTTTGGGAGCAATCTTGGTGATTTGGAGCTAAAAAAAACACTTGTTAATCTTTAGTTTTATGTGTGTGATTCACTTGAACATCAAAACTATTTTGCTACAATGTTTGTCCAAGCCATGAGTGGCTAGGTTCTTTATGATCATCCTAGGTTGAAGGTTTGTTTAAGACGGTTGTGTTTTGATTCCATATTTCTAGAATGATAAACTTTATCTATGTTTTGTTTATCATGGTGTGTGATTGCTTAGTTGTAAATTGTTGATTCTTATGATATTCTAATTTGAAACCATACGTTCTTGGTGCCGTTGGCAATCGAGATATCATGGGTAGAATTAGGATTGGGTAAGGGTTGATTGGTCATCGGGTAACAACCTCACGTTCTAGGAATCTGAGTACTTCGTTCCCTTTTATCACAATAAGTAACTACACACGAACTATGTCTATGTAGTTCTTTCTAGTGGATGATAGCACAATTGTTGAAGCAAACCGAAAACTTAGGATGGTCATTCGTCTACAAATTGTTTACAAACTCAACTTTCATTTCGCAAATTAATTAGTATTCTTAGTTTTTAAAACCAATCTAATCAAACAATCCAACTCTTTGAATTTACTTTTTATTGCAATTAGTTTAATCTTAGTTAACTTAGATACACTTCTAAATAACACACATTCCACAAACTCCCTGTGTTCGATACCCTATTACCGCTATCTATATAGTTGTTTTTGGGATTAAATTTGCGTGACCCACGACAATCACGTCAGTCACTAATTTAAGGCGTGGTATCTCCAAACTAATATTACCAAAATAACAAACCTAATTTATAAAAATCATAAAATCTGGAGCAAAATTGAGTCCTAAATTACTTTTCCATAAGTGTATAAGATCATAAAGTAATTTCAAACCAGAATAGAATCAACAATACTTCAACATCAATGAAGATAAGTTTGGTAAACTATAAAAAAAAACATAATGTACCTGATGAAAACAACTGAGACTGAAGTGAAAATAAACAGGAGGAATGATAGCGATGACTGCACCACGACAATCCTACGACACCAAAACTGACGATTGTCGCCGCCCCTACCCACCAACAGCCCCTCTCCTACCATATCTGCCCACGCAAGCAACCAATTCCACTCCCATCTTCTCCGCCGTGAAACCACCACCACCATCATCGATTCGGTTATCGGTCGCTGTGAAATCCCCAAACGCACCACTGTTGCCTACGCCGGCCAGCACCCACTCCCATCGACCCATCGTTATCTCTCTCTTTAGCTCTTTCCCACTCCGATCGACACTCCGACACACTCAATCAAGACCACCGACATCCTCCACTCCCCCCCCCCCCCCGTCGGCGTCAGTAGGGTGCTGGACACACAGAACTGAATCCAAAAATTCATATAAGCTGATTTCAAAGAAAATCTTCATAAACATAATTATTAGCTTTTAATTATGATATTTACACCAAAATAATATGGGCTATGACATGCGAACCTGAATCGGGTTACCGGAATCTCGCCGGAACCCTAGCCGACTTCGTTTGGAAGACAATCCGCCATTCCTTGATACACCGACATGCAACCATAACCTTCATCACCGCCTATTCTACTCCAAAACATCGCTATCTCCGCCAGCCGCTGCTGTCGGAGGCATGGATTCAACCGGCAGCCTTTATTCTAGAAGCCACAGCCGGCAGGTCTGGTTTCAAGTGACCAGGGAAAACGACCACCACCGCCTTCTACGTTATCAGCCGTAGCGCTCCGCCGGTGGTCCACCGACCCCACCTCCAGATTCTCTTCTTTATCTATCGGGTCTGTCTCTCTATTCTTTCGCTTACTTCTGTAAAAGAGAGATGGGTCTATGTGCTGAGGGAAAAAATCAAAGAAAAAAAACCTCAGTGGCGAAAAGCCAAAAGTCGATAAGATGCGTGGCGCAATCCAACGATAGTAATTGATATATATATAATAATTACTACCATTCATCTTCAACCTCTCTTGTATTGCCATGTGAGAAACCCGGACCGTTCTATCGAATGCTATAATTCTGGTCCGGTTTTTTGTTTGAAAATTGTCATATCATGTTTTATTGGAATACGTCATAACGGGTATCAGTTGCTTATTGTTATTAGACCTTGTGTAATGGGGCGGCACATCACGGTGTTTATGGCTATGGCGTCACATAACGCTGTCCAACACCATTACAGTGGGCGCAGGGCCGGCTCAAACCCAATTACTGTGAGGCAAGGGCTTTAGGCCCCTAAAATTTTAGGGTCTCACTTTAAAATACATATATAGGGTAAGGTTTATTTGAAAACCACCTTTATTGTGAGAACCGCGAGAACCAATGTGAACACAACAAAATAACCTAAAAAAACCTAGAATATTAAAAAATATTAGAAAAATACAGCGAGTTTAACGTAAAAAATATTAATTTTTTTTTGTTTTTTTATCTATTTTTAGGTATTTTTGGTTGTGTTCACATTGGTTCTCGCGATTCTCGCAATAAAGGGTGGTTCCTAACGGATCCTTCTCATAAGGTAAGGTTCATTTGAGAACCACTTTTATTGCGAACGACAAATTTGAATCACTGACGGACCACTGGAGAATCAACGTGCCACCAGCGGAACCACCCGATCATATCCATCTACACTAGGCATAATGTCTACACACCAATTCAGGAGGAAACCCAATAAATATGAGAAAAACCCTTTTGTGGGAATCGAACCCAGGACCTATATAGGTCAGGGTTCATGCGAGAACCACCTTTATTGCGAGAACCATTATGAACACAAAAAAATAAACCCACTAAACCACCACCTAAAACCAAAAAAAAAAAAAAAAAACACTAACCCCCCACCCCCCGAAAACCTAAAAAAACTTAACCCCACACCCCCCAAAAACCTAAACCCCCTCCACCAAAGCTAAATGCTAAAAACTAAACTATAATGCTAAACCCCTAAAAAATCTAAAAAACAAACAAATTTTTTTAATATTTTTTATAAAAAAAATCTCTACTTTTCGTCATAATTTTTTTTTGATAAAAATATATAAAAAAATTTGTGTGTTTTTTAGATTTTTTTAGGTATTTATGGCTGTGTTCACATTGGTTCTCTCGGTTCTCGCAATAAAGGGTGGTTCCTAACGGATCATTCTCCTATATATATATATATATGTATATATATATGTATATATATATAGGGTTGGGTTATATGGAAAACCCCATCTTTTTGAGAAAACCCTGAAAAACCCATTCTCATCCATTGATTGTCTTTCATCCAAGAAGATCTATGGCTCTCCTATTTTGTGTGTATATTAGTTTTAAATATAATAAAGAAGGGCATTTCTGGTAGAACAAAAAGACTTTTTGGCATTGAAAATGACAAAACCCACTTGTGTAGTACTAGTATCATCATCTCTCTCCTCTTTCTTCTAGTCAAATCTTTCAAAACACTATTATCTCTCTCCTCTTTATTCATCATGTGAAAGAGAAAAGCTTCATGGTCTTCAATGGTGATCCTTCAATGGTGATCTTCATTTAAAGATAATTTCAGCATCATGTGGTCTAAAAAATCATAAAGACACACGCACGAGTGTGTGTGTAAGAAGAACGATGACAAGATGAATGTTTTTAGAGAGAGAGAAAGTTGATGTTTTAGATAGAGAAACAACAATCTTTATAACAAAGACACACGCACGAGTGTGTGTGTGTGAGAAGAAGGTTTGAAGATCTTCTTCGTGTTCATCGGACGGTTATAGATCCGGTAAGTGTTCTTGAAATATCATTTCACACTTGATCTTTTTGTTGAAATGGTTGTTAATATGTTTTTGTGTGCTGAAAGTGTTTTAGTAATGGTTAATGGGGTATCCATGGTTAATGTTCATGTATTTTAAATATATCAAAAACTTTAGGATGAGATTTTGAACGGGTTTTTTTGTTGGTTTGGTTGCTTGTTAGGGGATTTTGATCTTAACAGTAGCTGTTTTTTTGTTGGTTTGGGTTGCTTGTTTGGGTTTTTTATCTGAATGGTAAGTGTTTTTTTGTTTGGTTGCTTGGTTCACATACTCAGACCCATAACATGTGTTAAGCCCACTGTTAGAATGTTATATAACGTGTGTTGATTTATAGAAACAAACCCATAAAGATATTCAATTGACAAGCTGGATGGATGTAGGCGAAGTTAATGCGTGTTCTAGTAATGGTTAATGTTCATGTATTTTAAATAAATCCAAAACTTTAGGATGAGATTTTGAACGGGTTTTTTTGTTGGTTTGGTTGCTTGTTTGGGGCTTTTGATCTTAACAATACTTGTTTTTTTGTTGGGTTGCTTGATTTACAGAGACAGACCCATAACATGTGTTAAGCACCTGTTAGAATGATATATAACGTGTGTTGATTTACAGAAACAGATCCATAAAAGATATTGAATTGACAAGCTGGATGGATGTAGGCGACGTTAATGCGGGGACATTGAATAAGTCACATCCTTTGGGAAAGAAGTCTTCGTTCATTTATAACATGTGTTGGTGGTTCATGCTGTAACAGAACACCATGATGTAACCTGACATGTGTTCATGTATAACATGTGTTAAGCCCCTGTTAGAATGATATATAACGTGTGTTAACCTTTTGTTAATTAAAAAAAACAAGTAATATCTATTTTATTTTTGTTGGTGTTTAAAATATCCGATAATGTGGATAATGAGCGTAAAACTTGTACAAGTAATAAATGTACAAGTTAGTATGTAACGTGTAATATGAAACGAGCCATTTATGGTAACACATATACCGGTAATTTTGGAATATATAATATGAAACGGGTCATTTGTTTTGCACATTTTGGAATGTATAACATGTGTTAAGCCACTGTTATAATCTTTTTGTAACCTGACATGTATTCATGTATAAGCTAGTGGTTTACAAAACACCATGATGTGTATATACTGATCTAACAGGTGTTACAATTTGTCTGTTCGGAACATGTAATTGCTTAACATGTGACAAGGGTGAAAACAGTCGACGGGGGCGATGAGTTTAATGGTGAGCTTAGTTAATATCGTAATCTTGTTGTAACCCCACTTGTATACATATGATAACATGTAAGCATCCATTATAACCCGACTTGTATTCATGTATATGAAAGTGGTTTGCAAAACACCATGATGTGCGTGTACTGATCGTAACACGTGTACAAGTTAATTTAATATGGAACATACAAGTTAATATTGTAACACCGTATACCTGGGATAACATGTGTTAACCCTCTGTTATAATCTTGGTTTAACCCAACATGGTGTCATGTATAAGCTAGTGGTTTCCAAAACACCATGATTTGTATATACATATTGTAACATGTGTTACGTGCCTGATATGTATAACGTGTGTTAAGCCTCTATTATAACATGTGTTAAGACTTCCAGAATGGATGCATAAACTCCAATAGTAACTTAATAACAACATAGTATACCTAATATAACGTGTGTTAAGCCTCTTTTATAACATGTGTTAAGACTTCCAGAATGTGTTAAGTCCATACCATTTTAACATCATGTACTAGACAAAACAATAAGAGTCTCACATTACATATTACTAGTAAACGAAAATACATAGCACTAAGAAAATGGTGGAGCTTCCTTTGACAGTCTGCCTTAGCTTTTCAGCGGCTACCTTTGCTGCCTTAGCTTTTCAGCGGCTACCCTTGCTTTATTGTTTGGGTCGGTCTTGAAACGTTTTGTAAACATGTGGGTGTGCGTATGCCAGGGAAGTTATAAAAATGTGTTTTCATGTCACACGTAACACGTGTTACGTTGTACATGGGTTTCATGTCACATGTAACACATGCATGTCCGGGAAGTTCAAACTATAACACGTGTTAGTTGTGTTGTGCTGTAACATAAACATGGTCATGATCCTTGAGCATCTGATCCACGTTTGACGAAACCAACGGTCCCGAGAATTGGATCTTATATCCCTTGTATCCATCACCGTCCTAATAACAAAAAGATAAGATAACCATTAGGTCGTTAACCAGACATAAATATTAACACATTCATAGCCAGAAAATCTTTTTTTCTCAAATAACATCACAAAAACAGTTACTATTCAGATCAAAAGCCCCAAACAAAGCAACCAAACCAACAAAAAACAGTTATTAGTCAGATCAAAAGCCCAAAGAAGCAACCAAACCAAGCATAACTTTTTAACACAAAAATAAAAACCTGCAAATTAATCTTACACAACTGAAACAACAACTAACAAAGTACACAGAACTAAAAACCTGCAATTAATTCGTCATACCCTAATACATGTCTCTAATACATCGTCATACCCTAATAAATGTCTCTGTAACATGTTACTATGGTTTAGCTGTGAAACAGGAGTTCAGACTATAACACGTGTTACGTTGGTTGTCCTGTAAGACAAACTTGGCTTTTCGTTTCTAAAAACAGATGTGTCGATTATTAGACGTCTAAAAATAAAAAAATCGGGCATGTGTTAAACACGTCATAACTATAATAATTTAAACTGTATGGCTATGTCTAATAGGATAAAGTGTAACATGTATTAGGGTATGACGTTGTAAAATTAATCAGTAAAACTAATCACATGTTTAATAAAATTAATCAATAACACTTGTTTAATAAAATTAATCTTACACAACTGAAACAACAACTAACAAAGTACACAGAACTAAAAACTCATTAACATATAATCAATAACACCTTACAATTTCAGCAACACCTAATCAGCAATTAATAAAATTAATCACATGTTTAGTAAAATTAATCTTACACAACATTAACAAAAAAAAAAAAAAAAAAGAACCTCACAGATTTAACAACTCTTAACACCTTACAATTTCAACAAATTATTTCAAACAAATCACATACAAAACAATAACCAAAATCCTGATAATCAAACGAATTAATCATATGACAACAACAACAACAACCTGTCGACGAAGATCTGCATCACCAAGCTTAGCTTCAATTTCTTCAACACTTGACGGAGACGCCTTCGTTTCCGTGTGTCGCAACCCCCGATCCCTTATCTGCCCAGGAACGGGCGGACACGAACTCAGAGTTTCGGTGGTATCAGCTTGTTAATTTGGCAGCGGAAATTACACCAGGACCGTAGTTAGGAAATGTTTATCAGAGTAAAACCACCATATGTAATATTAATAATCACATGGGCAAAACCCAAGTTTCTTATTACAATACGTTTATAGGGATAAACCCTATTTTATTGAATTTAAAACATCGTCTTTTAGGTAACTTTTATAGCCACATTTTTTCCAAGGCTTCAGTGCTCTCCAGCTGGCTTTTTACTAATTGGCTGTCACATTGTGTTACCTGAAACACGTTTTAAAAACATTTTTCAGTGGGAAATACTGGTGTGTGAATCCCAGTTTAGTCAAGAAACATTTTATTAATTAAAACAGTATTGAGAGCGATCACATTGTTTATGTCTACACAATTACTCATTCAGTACTGTCAATCCTGAGTTGTGGGTCATATTACACATTGGCTAACTCATTGTCCAATGGTAACGTACTGTCATCCCCGACTTACTACTTGCAGTAGTAAATTTTTTATACAAAACCCCAACATACCGGCAGTAATTGAAAAACTACAAAGACTCAATCACCGCTTAATCACATTGTAAAACAATTAAGGTTTTGTAAAATATTATAAAAAGGTTAACAAAAATTAGATAAACTCACATTGCTATCTTAGACTTCGCGTAAGGGTTTCCTGGGAATAATCTATAATTTATACAAATGTACATTGGTTAGTATCATAACCCTTTGAAAATATTAATGATACCCTCCCCGAGACGGCATTCCAACAACTACGTCGGGTAGAACTACGACAGTTGTTACGGAACCCTAAATCAATCGGGCAGCGTATCTATTACGAAACTGGGGTTATAATACTTACAATGGGGCAGAACCTTGCTAATTAGGGGGATATAATGCCCGCGTATTACTTCTACTACTTCAGAATTCGTTTAGAAAGAAAAAAAATGAACGAGGAATACTAAAACCCGATGCCTGCTTATATAGTTGCTAAAACTGGGTCTCACGCGACCCGCGTGAAAGATAAGGGGGTCTTACGCGGTCCGCGTCAACCCTGGTCAACAGGGTAGCTCACCCGGATCAGCTTATAGACTCGACACGATGATGACACGTGTCGGCCTGGGGTGCCTCCGCGTTGTTGATCTCTCGCGGCCTGCGTAAACTTAACATAGGTATTACGCGTCCCGTCTTAACTTAAGAAAACTAACGAAATCAGGTTCTAACCTTGATACCGCCCGCGTAAGGGTTGAGGTGGGTTCTACGCGGCCCGCCTTAGCTTAAAAATCATATTTTAAATTTTATTTTTAATGCTATATTGTATTTCGGGCTCGGTTTTTACATAAAGGTGTATTTAAGGACATAATGGGATATTTTAAAATATACTAGGGCGTCGAAAATATTATGAGGGTGTTGGTTTTACCGAGGGTTGTTACATTCTCCCCACCTTGTTTTAGAGCTCGTCCTCGAGATCTACTGGAACAAATGCGGATATTTCCATTGCATTTCAGATTCACTCAGGTCCTCTTTTGGAGTCCCACTTTACTTTGACCAGAACTAATCTCTTATGCTTGAGATTCTTGATTTTCATGTCCTCAATCTCTAGAGGCCTTTCTACAAACTTGAGTTGTTCATTTACTTCTTTATCCTTAAGAGGTACTATTAGTGATTCATCAGCTAAGCACTTTTTGAGATTAGACATATGAAATATATCATGTATTCCTGCCATTTCCTCTAGCAGTTGTAGCTGATAGGCTATAGGTCCTATTCTTCTAATAATCTCAAAAGATCCAATATACCTGGGACTTAGCTTTCCCCTTTTTATGAATCTTACTACTCCTTTCCAAGGAGAGACCTTCAATAATACTTTGTCCCCTACTTGAAACTCCAATGGCTTGCGTCGGTTATCGGCATAGCTCTTCTGTCGGTCACGTGCTGCTTTCAGTCGTTCGTTGACTTGAATAATCTTGTCGGTTGTTTCTTGTACTATCTCAGGTCCAGATAGTTGTTTTTCCCCAATTTATGCCCAACAGACTGGGGTTCGGCACTTACGTCCATAAAGTGCTTCGAAAGGTGCAGCACTGATACTTGTGTGATAACTGTTATTATAAGAAAATTCTACTAAAGGTAAGTGATCGTCCCAATTACCTCCAAAATCAATTACACAAGCTCTAAGCATGTCCTCCATTGTTTGAATTGTTCTTTCGCTTTGTCCATCTGTTTGAGATGTTAAGTCGTGCTCAAATTTAACTTGGTTCCCATTGCCTTTTGGAAACTTGACCAAAAATGAGAGGTAAATCGGCTATCTCTATCAGAAACAATTGATAAAGGAATGCCATGTAAAGAAACAATTTCATTTACATACAACTTAGCTAACTGTTTCATACTGAATGTTTCCTTCATTGGTAGGAAATGAGCTGACTTGGTTAGCCTATCTACAATCACCCAGATTGTATCATTTCCTTTCTTAGTTTTGGGTAATTTAGTAACAAAATCCATTGTTATCAATTCCCATTTCCACACTGGCATTTCTAATTGTTGTAGAAATCCTGAGGGTTTCTGGTGTTCAGCTTTGACTTGTGAACAAGTTAGACATTTAGAAACATAGACTGCTATGTCCTTTTTCATTCCTATCCACCAGAAATTCTTCCTTAAATCCTGGTACATTTTATCATTTCCTGGGTGCATCATATATTTGGACTTATGGGCTTCTTCTAATATACGATTACGCAGGTTTCCTAATTTAAGTATCCACATTCTCTTTTTATGGAATCTCCAAATTCCATCTGTTCCTTGTTCTAATTCTTTTAGCATACCTTTTAATTTTTCAGCATCATTCTTGATTACTGATTCTTGTGCTTCTCTTATCTGGTCATTTAAATCTACTTGCAGATTTAATTTAAATGAACGTACCCTTTTTAGCTTTTCATGATACTTTCGACTTAAAGCATCTGCCACTACATTTGCTTTTCCTTCATGATACTGGATATCAAATTCATAGTCACTAAGCATCTCCATCCAGCGTCTTTGTCGCATATTCAACTCCTTTTGCTTAAAAATATACCTTAAACTCTTATGATCAGTGAATATGGTAAACTTACTACCATAAAGGCAATGCCTCCAAATCTTAAGAGCAAAAATTATAGCTCCTAACTCTAAGTCATGGGTTGAATAATTCTCTTCATGATTCTTAAGTTGTCTAGAGGCGTAAGCTATAACCTTTTGATGTTGCATCAATACGCATCCATAACCTAATTTAGAAGCGTCACAATAGACTATAAAGTATTCAGCTCCTTCTGGTAATGCTAGTATGGGTGTATGGGTTAATTTATGCTTAAGGATTCTAAAAGCTTCTTCTTGTTTTAATCCCCATTCAAACTTAACAGATTTACAAGTTAGCTTAGTTAAAGGAATGACTATTCTAGAAAAATCTCGAATAAACCTTCTATAATAACCGACCAATCCTAAGAAACTTCTGACCTTGGTTGGTGACTCAGGGGTTTTCCATTTAGTAATTGCCTCGATCTTTGTGGGATCCACATGAATTCCTTCATGATTGACTAGGTGTCCAAGAAACAGTACCTGTTCTAACCAAAACTCGCATTTTGAAAATTTAGCGTAAAGCTTTTCCTTTCTTAATAAACTTAAAAGTGCGTGCAAATGCTTTGCATGATCTTCCTTATTCTTAGAGTAAGTGAGAATATCATCTATGAAAACAATTATGAATTTATCCAAATATGGCTTACATATTCGGTTCATCATGTCCATAAATGCAGCTGGGGCATTGGTTAAACCAAATGGCATGACAGTAAATTCATAATGGCCATACCTTGTTCTGAATGCGGTTTTCGGAATATCCTCTTCCTGTACCTTTAATTGGTGATATCCTGACCTTAAATCGATTTTAGAGAAAAATCGAGCTCCTTGCAGCTGATCGAATAGATCATCGATTCTTGGTAATGGGTAACGATTCTTAATCGTGACTTTGTTCAATTCACGGTAGTCAATGCACATACGCATTGATCCGTCTTTCTTTTTAACAAACAGTATTGGTGCTCCCCATGGCGATGAGCTTGGCTGTATAAATCCTTTTTCTAACAATTCATCTAATTGTTTCTTCAGTTCCTGCATTTCAGCGGGTGCCAAACGATAGGGTGCTTTGGCAATCGGTGATGTTCCTGGTATTAAATGGATTCTGAATTCGACTTCCCTATCTGGAGGTTGCCCTGGCAATTCTTCTGGAAATACATCTGAAAATTGAGATACTATAGGAATATCTTTTAAATCCTTTCCTTTAGTGTTAGTGGTTACGGAAATCAAATACACTAATGATCCTTTTCTCATGTAACTTGCAGTTTTCGTCACAGAGATGAATTTTGTAGTTCTAGATGGGTTATCTCCTTTAATTGTGATTGTTTTACCTTTTGGTGAGTTTACTTGAATTGACTTTTGATCACATAAAATACTAGCTTTATTGGTTATTAACCAATCCATTCCTAAAACAACATCAAATCCTGCCAGATTCATGGGACAAAGGTTTGCAATAAATTTCTGATTTAAAATTTCTATGCTTGCTCCCTGCAAGATTTCAGAAATCCTAACAGTTTCTCCATTAGATGTAAGCATTCTTGTGGTAGTTTAGTTAATGATTGATTTAGGAATTTACAAAATGATGTATTAATAAAACTTTGGTTTGCACCAGAGTCAAATAATACTTTAGCAAAAATATCATTAACTAAAAACGTACCAGCGATGACATCCGGAATCATTTTGGCTTCATCTGCAGTTAGAACAAATGCTCTAGCATTTTGAGTATTCTTGTTGTTTGTAGCTGGAGCTAATTTCGGGCAATTAAGCTTGATATGACCTTGTTCTCCGCAGTTGTAACATATCCTGTTGTTAGCTTTCTTCCTACAATTTTCTTTTTTGTGTCCCGATATTTTGCAAAAGTTACAGTATATGGAGCATTTTTCCTGAATGCTTTCTTTTGCAATTCCTACAGTAGGGTGTAAAGGTAGAACCTATATTTTCCCACGATTAAAATTTCCAGAACGAAATTCTTGTGTGAGTTTCTGGGTTAGGTTCCTCCTTTGATCCTCCTCTCGGGTACGGACTAATTCATCTATCAAGGTATTTGCTAGTTCTACAGCTTCTTCTATGGTTTGAGGTCTAGCTGCCTTGACTATGTGTCTTATCTCCCCAATTAATCCACAGATATAACGGGAGATTAACACTGGTTCTGGTGAAGCAAGAGTTGGCACTATTCTAGCATATTCGAAGAATATTTAGTGTATCCCTTACTATCCACACCAGTCATCCTAAGGTTTAGGAATTTGTTTGCTATTTGTTCCTTCTCATTAGGTGGGCATAATTTCCTTTCTACCTTGTTCTTAAATTCTTCCCATTCCATATTATAGGTCTTATCACTTCCTCTTGATTGGAGGATAGTGTTCCACCATTCTAGTGCTGAATTCTTAAATAGATTAGAAGCAAACAATATCTTATCTTCTTCACCACACTTGCTTATTTTTAACACTGCCTCAGTTTTCTCTATCCAGTGTAGAGTTGCAATGGCCCCTTCGTTGCCCGAGAATTCCATTGGTTTACAAGACCAGAATTCTTTATAAGAACAACCGTAAGACACGGTTCTTCTCCTTTTGGGAATAGACATTTGAAGTACGGGTCCATTCTTCACGCTGTTTTCGGGTTCGATTGGTCGCTTACTGCTATGCTTACTTTTATTATTCGCTTCTTGAATAGTTTGAATAATAAATGGCATTGCATCTATGATTCCTTGTGCCACAATATGTTGAACGACACTATTATCCATTTGGTTTCCATTGTTATTGATGCTTGGATTCTCATTAACCACGTTAATGTTACTCTGGTTATCATTATTCAGATTTCCTTGATTTTCTTCATCAGCCATCTGAATTTTAAACATTTACCCCATATTAATATCACAAGATAATATTTAATATAGTTAATCACATGACACGCAATCTAGTAAAAAACGTCGATCATTGCGACTTTTACTCTATTTCCATATACTATTATGCATCTATTACACACTAGTACTGAAATACAAATTACAATACTAACAGAAATAGAATTATACTAATAGTAATATGCATCCGTACACACATATTTTATTTTTATTTGATTATATTATATTATTATTACTATTATCGTTTCCTCCATCACATCACAGATATGGATTTATCCAAAAATCCATATTGCGTTCATCGTATTTCCATACGAGACGCTCTCCTACCTGACGCATTCTCTCACTGCTTTCTAAAATTTCCTCACCAAATGTCCTAAGTTCTTGAATGTTTTCTGCACTCATTGGGGGTGCAGGTTCTAGGACTGGGTTTGGAATCTGCGGTGCGGGTTCCTGATATGGGGGTGAAAGTGCCTGAAATCGGTAAGGATCTTCTAAGATCTCCCTAATATATTCATCGTGGTAATAGGGATCTAAAGGGTCCATACCTGGATAGGCTCCTATGTTCTGTATGGGTGTGTCTTCATGTATAGTGTAACGTTGCACAAAGTCCCTATTATCGTCCCGCCAGGGGTCGTAATTTGGGTCTAGGGGGTTTGGTGCAGGTACCACAGGGATTTCTTCTGGGTTGAAATCATGCATCTCCACTTGTTTTTCAGGGTTTTCTATCTCCATGGGTTGGTCTGGGATTTGTGGTTGTGGGGCTACTAGTTGTTCCAGACTTGGGTCAGCAGCAGTTGTAGCTAGGATATGGAAATTGGCTAGCCTTCTATTAAGCATATCCTGTGTATGGGCATCAGACTTTCGCTTAGTGGCTGCTAAAAATCTTTGCTGTTGCAACTTTCGCATTCTTTTCCTACGTGCAAAAGCTTCCTTACTGAACCATCCTCGTTTCTTATGAGGGAATGGCTCTTCTGACTGGGCTTTAAAAGCAAACATTCCTTCTTCCTGATTAGCAGAATACCCAGAAAGGGCAGGCTGTGAAGAGGTACCTTCACTCCTAGGTGAATCAGACAACTGAGGACTCATGTCTGAGGGTCCTTGATCACTCATACTGTAAACTAACAAATAGTCAAATAACACATAACAAATAAATACAGTTATGCACGTAATTCCGTAATTTATTTCCTAACACAAAATTTAGAAT
This sequence comes from Helianthus tuberosus, assembly GCA_030545235.1. Classification (NCBI taxonomy): domain Eukaryota; kingdom Viridiplantae; phylum Streptophyta; class Magnoliopsida; order Asterales; family Asteraceae; genus Helianthus; species Helianthus tuberosus. The sequence continues at coordinate 81,688 of JARYGA010051062.1, read as the reverse complement.
TTAAGTGTCAGCAGAACACTTCTTTGGCTCAGACCAGTGGCTAGGCTCTGATACCACCTTCTGTCGCAACCCCCGATCCCTTATCTGTCCCAGGAACGGGCGGATGCGAACTCAGAGTTTCGGTGGTATCAGCTTGTTAATTTGGCAGCGAAAATTACATCAGGACCGTAGTTAGGAAATGTTTATCAGAGTAAGACCACCATATGTAATATTAATAATCACATGGGCAAAACCCAAGTTTCTTATTACAATACGTTTATAGGGATAAACCCTATTTTATTGAATTTAAAACATCGTCTTCTAGGTAACTTTTATAGCCACATTTTTTCCCAAGGCTTCAGTGCTCTCCAGCTGGCTTTTTACTAATTGGTTGTCACATTGTGTTACCTGAAACGCGTTTTAAAAACATTTGTCAGTGGGAAATACTGGTGAGTGAATCACAGTTTAGTCAAGAAACATTTTATTAATTAAAACAGTATTGAGAGCGATCACATTGTTTATGTCTACACAATTACTCATTCAGTACTGTCAATCCTGACTTGTGCGTCATATTACACATTGGCTAACTCATTGTCCAATGGTAACGTACTGTCATCCCCGACTTACTACTTGCAGAAGTAAATTTTGTATACAAAACCCCAACATACCGGCAGTAATTGAAGAACTACAAAGACTCAATCACCACTTAATCACATTGTAAAACAATTAAGGTTTTGTAAAATATTATAAAAAGGTTAACAAAAATTAGATAAACTCACATTGCTATCTTAGACTTCGCGTAAGGGTTTCTTGGGAATAATCTATAATTTATACAAATGTACATTGGTTAGTATCATAACCCTTTGAAAATATTAATGATACCCTCCCGAGACGGCATTCCAACAACTACGTCGGGCAGAACTACGACAGTTGTTACGGAACCCTAAATCAATCGGGCAGCGTATCTATTACGAAACTGGGGTTATAATACTTACAATGGGGCAGAACCTTGCTAATTAGGGGGATAAAATACCCGCGTATTACTTCTACTACTTCAGAATTCGTTTAGAAAGAAAAAGAACTGAACGAGGAATACTGAAACCCGATGCTTGCTTATATAGTTGCTGAAACTGGGTCTCACGCGGCCCGCGTGAAAGATAAGGCGGTCTTACGTGGCCCGCGTCAACCCTGGTCAACAGGGTAGCTCGTCCGGATCAGCTTATAGACTCGACACGATGATGACACGTGTCGGCCTGGGGTGCCTCCGCGTTGTTGATCTCTCGCGGCCCGCGTAAACTTAACATAGGTATTACACGGCCCGTCTTAACTTAAGAAAACTAACGAAATCAGGTTCTAACCTTGATACCGCCCGCGTAAGGGTTGAGGTGGGTTCTACGCGGCCCGCCTCAGCTTAAAAATCAGATTTTAAATTTTAGTTTTAATGCTATATTGTATTTCGGGCTCGGTTTTTACATACGGGGTGTATTTAAGGACATAATGGGATATTTTAAAATATACTAGGGCGTCGGAATTATTATGAGGGTGTTGGTTTTACCGAGGGTTGTTACACCGTGAGTCTCCGGCGGAGCCTCGGCGGCAAAGTTGGCGGCGATGATAGACCGGCACCGTCAACGGCCGGAAACTCCATGGCAACTCCGCCGTTCTCCGGAGCAGATAACGAACCTGTTGGGGAGCAGATAACCCGGCGACATTAACGGGTTATATGGTGGATTTGTCTCCATGGACATTAATGAAGAAAGGAATAAATGAAGAAGTAGATTGTAAATGAAGATGTGTAGGAAATTAATGGAGGTCTTTCTTATAAATGAATATGATAGAGATATGGAGTTAGAAAGATACATTGGGAAGATAAATGGCTAATAAATGTTGTCAAATCATTGTAGACAAAAGTCAAGATATATTTTTGAGTTGTCAAATCAATGGGTAATAAATGTTGTCAAATCATTGTAGAACCAATCATGATCTAATAACGAAGCCGATGTAATTTGATAAGGACATGGTGGATACGCCGTTGGTACTTCCTATATATAAGTGTTCTTATCAAACTATCAAAAGCCTCGTTCGACTGGTCATGGGAAGTTCTGTGTAAGTGTTGTGTCGTCAATCATGATTTGAATAACGATGTGGTTGAAAGTTTGTAGAGACATGGTGGATACGCCGCTAGTACTTCCTATATATAAGTGTCTCTACCAAATTTTCAAAAGCAGGGTTTGACTAATCATGAGAGTTTGTGTGCTAGTTTGTTTTGGTTGTGTGTTTAGCGATTCAATTCTATGGCATGGTGAGTTCAATCTTATCATTTGTGGCAAATTATGGGAAAGTTTCTTTTTGAAATCCCAAGTCATGACACGCAACGCAATTTAAGCATCATGATTATATATTATAACTCAGCTTGCTAACTCCCTCGTGTTACAAGTTAACTAGAAAATATAATTATCTCATAAGTCCCAATCCAATTCTAATTCGCCATTCCTAGGTTTCACGATAAAATACTCGTATTATCTTTGGCACAAAAAGCGATTCCTTACTTGGGTGTTTAACCCTTACCAGGAACGCTACCGCCTCAGTTAGGTCTAAATGTCACCACTACCGTATCGTAGTTTGGGTGAACCCTCAACATCCTCACGATTTGGGTTTAACGATCAATACCAGACGTTCCAAATTTCTTCGTGCTATTCCCAAATCTACTTGACACCATTTTACGTCGATGAAAAACCCTACACATCACCCTACGTCAACGGTTTTCGCCTAATTTCGGGACGAAATTTCCAAAAGTAGGGGATACTGTAACAACCGTCAAAAACGGATCTCCAAAACCCGAACCCGTTCTTATATTTGATTTTTTTTAATCACACCAATATCCTATAGTATTATTTGTTATTTATATATTTTGTAATAAAAATACATAGAGTATTATACTAAAGAAATAAAAGCTTGTATTATTAAAAATATAGTTATAAGTTAACAGAATATAAAAGAATTCTGGATTTAAAAATGTTTATAAAAATAATAGTTTTAGTTTTAAAACGTAAATGGAAGTTATTTACTAAAGAAAGTTCAAATTGTTTGTTTATAGTGTGATACTTCAGGGGGCTAAAATATAAGTTTGTATTAAAAGAAAACTCAATTATCCATCCAGCAATCTTTTTTTTTGAACGGCCAACAAAATATTATTAAACAACTAGCAAGATGCTAGACACCAAATTTATAATACAGCGACAGAAAAACCACCGAATAAATGAAAACCAACACCAATTACAATATTACACTAAAAGTCCTCCATTCATTCCAAGACCAGTGAGTCGAGCGCGAGCGATTTTTAATCCAGTAATAAGCCATTGATTTAGCCTCTTCAACAACCTGCGTAATATTTGGAGTCGCCTGACCGAACAACACTTCGTTCCGCATCCTCCAAACGCACCAGATTACTACCTGAGTAATAGCATTATAAACCATCTTTTTTTTCTTGGAGCCACTAACCGAATTCCTTGCATCCAATACATCCTTCAGGCTGAATGCAATAGTGGGCGGAGCTCTACACCATTGTGATATGATCAGCCAAACCGATTGAGTAAACTGGCATGACACGAATAGATGATCACTAGTTTCTGCGTAATCTCCACAGAGCAAACACCGGGTATCCATAACGTTGATACCACGTGCTTCCAAAGCGACCCGGGTTGGTAATTTCTCCGATAAGGTACGCCAAGGCACAATCCCAACCTTCCTCGGAACAAATCTATTCCAAAAGAATAGATAATCAGGGGCCGATCTTGATGCCGAGGCTGTAATGCTCTTAATGCTCGCAACCGAGAAAACCTCTGACTTATCATACTTCCATACCCAAGAATCTGGCCCATTACCGCCTAAACAATCACACAGAAGAAGAGTTAAATCCATCAGCTCCTCTTTTTCGGCTACCTCTGTTACCAGCCGACTCCAGCCACAATTTAGATGCATCGCATTAGCATCCCATGAAACCCGGTCCGAAATACAGCATTCTTTTTCTTTCTCAAGCGCAAATAGAAGAGGAAAACCAACATACAAGGGCTGTTCACCGACCCAGATATCGAGCCAAAAGGCAACTTTTGACCCGCAACCCACCTTGCATCGAATAGAGGCTGGAAGATTAATACCCACTTGACTGAGCTGCTCCTGAATACCAATAATTTGCTTCCACGGACCAGCCAAAGACAACTTTGCAGGAACTGGGACCCATGATCTATTATTATGATGAATCGCCCATATAACCCTTCGCCATAAACCATCCTTGTCCAATTTGAACCTCCACCACCACTTCGATAACATAGCTAAATTAGCGTCTCGGAGGGACCCAAAACCTAAACCGCCATACTCCACCGGAGCGATGACCTTCTCCCACGCCATCCAACTCATACGAGAATTCTCCTCCGACCCACCCCAAAAGAAAACCCTTCTCAACCTCTCCAGAACCTCTAAGACTTTCACAGGAGCTCTATACAACGAGAAATAGTAGGTTGGCAACGAGTTCAAAACCGACTTAATCATAGTAATTCTTCCCCCATATGAAAGGTTTTTTGCTTTCCAAATCGACAACCGGTTCTTGAACACATCTATAACCGGCTTCCAATTGCGAATAAGGTTCATATTTGCACCTACCATGAGACCAAGATGCTTAAAAGGGAGAGAGCCCTTACTACAACCCAAGATGTTTGCCATAAGATGAGCCTCAACCTCGTCCACCCCAACCCCGTACACGGAACATTTAGATAGATTTACTTTCAATCCTGAGACTAGATGAAAACATCTCAGGATTCTGCGCAAATTAAGAGCGTTTACTTCCGACCATTCCCCAAGGAAAACTACATCATCTGCGTATATAAGATGAGAAATGATAGGACCATTAGATGTGCACCGCAAGCCTTTGAAAATACCTTCCGACACGGCCTTTTTCGTAATGCCGGACAATGCTTCTATGGCCAAAACGAACAAAAATGGTGATAAAGGGTCCCCTTGGCGTAACCCACGTGCACACTCGAATTCCATAGTAGGGGATCCATTTACAAGCACTGAAGCCCTAGAAGAAACTAGGGTTGCCTTAATCCAACCCCTCCAAAGCGCCGGAAAGTTCATTTGAGCCATAACCGAGTCTAAATAATTCCAATTAAGGGAATCGTAAGCTTTATTTATGTCAACCTTAAATATCATACCCGTCTTCTTAGCCTTCTTCATCCAAGCAATGGCTTCATTCAGAATGAGGGGGCCGTCTGAAATGTTTCTCCCAGCCAGAAAAGCGGACTGTTCCTCCGACACAAGTTTCCCAACCACCATTTTGAGTCTATTCACCAGGACCTTAGAAATAGCTTTGTTTACCACACCAATTAAACTGATAGGACGGAAATCAGACGGAGAGGTCGGGTCCTTAATCTTTGGAATTAAGGCAATAAACGAAGACGAGCAATATCTACTAATAGACCCATTAGAATAGAATTCCTGAAAAATCTTGAAGATGTCACCTTGGAAAAGATCCCAGTTCTTTCTAATGAAATTAAAATTGAAACCATCCGGGCCCGGAGCCCGGTCACCAACGCAACCCCATATGGCTTCTTTATTTCCAAGACAGAGAAAGGCTCAACAAGGGCTGTCGCTTCAGCCATAGATAACGAGGCCATGTTCTGACCCGTAAAAGATGGCCTAGACATCATCGGCTCCACGAACAGGCTAGCAAAAAATGCAATAAAAGTTTCTTTAACGGCCACAGGATCCGAACTCCATACACCGTTGACCATAAGGCCATTGATACGGTTGTTACTCAAATTGGCATTAATAACGTTATGATAGAAGGCAGTATTTTCGTCACCTTCTACAGCCCACCTGGACCGGGATTTTTGCTTGGCATCTAGTAGCTTTCTATGGTCTGACTCCATGATAAAACTGATGCATTCTGCTCTTTCATTTAGTTCCTCAACCTCCAAATTCCTCATTTCCGCCAGACTTTCCAAACTTTGGACCCGACTCTTCTTAGCTAAATACTCACCATCCGATCTCGATTTTTCAGCTTTAAGCCAAGCCTTGATATTATTTTTAAGCCATCTCAGTTTAACCGTGAGCGCCATATCCGCTGGGCCATTAAAGACAAAATTCTGACAAACCTGCTGCACAAGGCAAGAGAATCCCGGTATAGCCAGCCAGGAGTTGAAACATCTGAATGGTATATGGCCATAATCTGAAGGAGAAGTGGATAACAGGATAGGCCGATGATCAGAGACATCCCGGCTGAGAGCCGTCACCGAAGCCGTTGGCCAGTTTTCCATGAAACCCATACAAACGAGAAATCTATCAAGCTTACTTAGTTTATCCCCACGGTCCGAAATATACGTGAAATTTCCGCCCCCCATATTATATTCATTCAGACCCGCAGTTAGAATAAAATGATTAAAGGCATCCGCATTAGAAGCTATGAATTCAGAATTGCGTCTCTCTGATTCATTTCTGACCGCATTGAAGTCGCCCATAAATACCCATAGGCCTTGAATCGAATTTTTTATGACCAACAATTTATTCCAGATCATTCTTCTCACCGAGGCGTCATTTGAAGCGTACACGTTCACCAAATTAAGACTAGTCCCAGACGGGATTAAGATTCCCGATAGGAACAAAAAGAACCGGTCCCTAATCACATTTACACAGGAAAATACAGCCGGATTCCAAAGACACGCAAGCCCCCCCGACCTCCCTTCCGCATCAACTACTTCCAAATTGAAAGCCGAACGACCCCAAAACCCGTTAAACATGAAATTAGGAATTCCCCTGATCTTAGTTTCCTGAATGGCCAGGAAGTGCACACCATATGAAGTTTTTATACCTCTAACCCAATCTACTTTTCGGGTATCCCGAATCCCCCTTAAATTGATGGATAGAAAATTCATTGGTTACCTGTTTGAACACCTTCACCGATAATCAGAGACCTTGTAATCTCCTCGAACCCTTGCAGGTTAATACCAACAGCAGAGCCGACCAAATTTGTAGCCAAAACTTCCTCCGTGACAGGATCAATGTTTGGATCACTCGAAGATGGGGCAATCAGATCATCAGCATCGGTAACAGCTTCCTCTTGCAAACGCGAATTTTCTGAGTTGGAAGGTCTATTTAGGTAAAAAAGTGGATCAGCAGGAGGATCCTGGAAGAAAACCCTATTAGGCGGGCCCTGCATTGACCCAGAAGATGGTGGGCTTCTGGTATCCCTGTTTCTTTTTCCAAGCCCAACCAATGGAGTAGGCCCATCCGGATTAATCATATTCCCAGATTGAATTTCTCTCTCCTCCACCATATTGGGACCAGCATCCTTCTCAGCCGCCCTCCCAACGTATCCCTCATAACTCTTAGTAGATTCCCTAGGAGCAGAGTATACCCCATGAATATCCCCATAATCCCCATGCAAACCCTCATCATTATTCAGCTTTTCGACTTCCACCGGTTGCTTATGAGACGGTCCGGATTCTTTCTCCGGCGACGACCCAGCGGCAACCGGCGAACGAATTTCTCCGTCCTCCATTTCATCCGCCAAATCATCCTTCTCCATATTATGAGTATTCCGGTTATTACAAACCGAGTCCCCATCATTTACGCCCTCCGGGTTATTTACCATGGCAGCCACTGAGTTCTCCTCTTCCATATCAGGCCTCCATGCATCCACGTCCTCGACGACCCAAATCACATATCTCCTATTCTCCCAAGAAACGACCACAGTTTCCTCAATCCTTTTCCCCAGGGGAACAAGGACTAGTACTGAGCATTCCGAATTATCCGACTCAACCCATGAAAAAGAAGACTCCTGCACTACTTTCCCAAATAGACCTCCGATCTCATCATAGACTGAACTATCCCTAAGATGGACCGGGACCCCGGCAATACGTAGATACACAACAGGATCCAATGGGAGATCTTCCCCTTTCCAAACATGAAACTTACTAAAAACTTTAGACAAACTTTCCCCGTGATTTGTCATAGTGTTTTTAACCTGATCAGGATTACCAAGAGTAAGAAGAACACTAAGTCCCCCAATGTAAGATAAACCAAAGTTTCTCAGCCCTTCCTTGGTAAGGATCGAGTGCAAATTACTAATAGTATCAACATCATTGGCTACACCGTGAATGGACCGTCCCATGCAATGTAAGGGATACTAAGATTGTTTTAGAGCTAGCGAAGGAATTTGAATAGTTCTCCGGACTCCCATTTTGAAATAAGCTAGCAAATGACCTACCGGCCTGCACCGTCGGCCCTCGATTATCAGGTTCCCGACAAAACTCCGATGTATAACTGATAACTCCAGCGACATCTAAACCGTTACAATCCGATATAATCATTTCAATGAAACAAAACCGATGGTAGTTAATACGATATCAATCATCACCGAACCTATTTAATTAGCGAGTAATGGATAATCATTTTCTTTTCAAATCCCGAAACCGAAACTTAATGGCCTTAATTAATGGCTTGAAACAACGAATCGGTATAAATCGAAAAACTCTAAATCAACCTTCGATCTTTTCATACATTCTATCACCCGCTATTGCACCTTTCATTCGTCTGAGCACCCACCGGAGTTTCGCCGGAGAAGGGAATTCCGGCCACACTTGTTTTTCCGTCAGGATCGTCGCTAACCGGTACAATTTATAGTGCTTTTCATTCATATTAAGATTCTGAAACAAAATTTCGATGTTCATCAGTTTAATATATCAGATTTGTTCTCTACGCTTTGCTCGAAACTCTGTTCTTAATCGGAGACTCTGACGAACATCAACTTCATTCATTCGAAACGCCGTCGGGTAAATTTTTCTGTACGAATCTTGTCTTTTTCATATCCCAAACAAAACCTCTGTATTAGTTTGTGTTAAAAGTATTTCGAACATGCTTGATTCCGGGACATAGCGGACTTGGGATCATATGACCAGATTTGGGGAATTCTCTCTTTTTTTTTTATTTTTTTTTATTTGCTTCAGTTAAGGCTTATACAAAATAAACAAATACATGTAATATACCTATTTTAACTAACTCCCTTGAAAGATATTCAGTATTTGTAGACTAAATTCATGAAAATAATTCTAACCAAATAATTCTTAAAAATGGTTTTATTTTAAGCTGGATCTAGATTGGAGAACTTAACAAAACTTGATGATGTTTTATTTGACTTTCTTTATATTATTAATTTGTATTTAAATTAGACTTAATTAGATAACTTGTGCATTTTTTTTTAACTTGTCTGATTAAACACACTAGATATAATAAGTTTACAAACTCCTCGAAAATTCATTGGTAAATCAATTTAATCATTTTTTTCTTTTATTTTGCTAATAAATAAAAACAAAGCCCAACACTTGTATCCTTTTTTTTATTACTTAAAGACTACAACATTTTTATGGTTAATTATGTCGTGATTTGTCCTCTCCATTCGACAATTGTTCATTTTCAATAACATAATACACATTCTTTAATCCAAATCCTAGTTATCCCCAAATCGAATCTAAAATCCCAAATTGACTATAGTCCTAGAACACATTAGCCTTTAATCTGAGTTCTTAGTAATTAAACTCTATCATTTGATCATGTTAGGATAACACTTTGCGATACCCCTAACACCTACATTACAAACAACTTTTTGTGATTCATTGCTAGCTAAGGTGAGTAAACTCTCTTCCCCTTTTTATCATTAATGTTTTGGGGTGTATCAATGTGTTTGACCAATTGTTTTTCATCTAACGTCGAGCATGCAAAGTCTATGTGTCGTATATGTATTATATGTTGTTGGTGTTGTTTGTTGAGGTTATTGATGTTGTTGTTGTGTTGGTCATGATAGTCAATAGTCAATAGTCATTCAGTGGATCCACGGCTGACCTTTCCTCATGACCTGGAGATGTCGGTATCGCCCCATTAGTCTTGGGCTGACCTTTCCTCCTAACTATGGGACGTTGGTATCGCCACAGCCACACTCTTTATGGGTGTGGGACGCAAGGAGTCGGTTTTGGTGTTGGTGTTGGTGTTGGTCTTGGTCTTAGTCATTACTCGGTTACCATTCTATGTTCATATTACTTGTGCATTACTTCCACATGATTAATTGCATGCTTAATTTTCAAATTAATATTTGAAATTAAAAAGGTAAAACATATTACTTTTATTTCTAAATTTTAAAATGATAAACTTTTTTTTACTTAACCAAAGTTTACTCGCCAGCTCTTGTAGCTGACCCAAAAATACTATTTTACACATGATACAGGTGTAGAGGATTGAAGACTGGACTGAATCAGGATCACATAGGAACTTTGCCTTAGTAATTAAAAAGACAAGTTTGATGTATTATTTGAATATTTGAAACTTATACGAAAAGTGTGACATTTAATCATGACATGTTTAATTATGAAATTTTAATAGTGTCATAAGCTTTGGGCAATCATCATGCCCCCTACCTTTCCGCTGCGGGTCGTGGTGTGACAGCTACCGGCCGGTGCTACAGCCGTTGGATTTGGGGGTTATGTTGGCAGTTCACGACTTGATGCTTCTATACCAACAACTTCAGATGCTGCATCTTCTTCTGTTAGTATCTAATGTTCAAGCTTTGATGATAGCCCCTGGAAATAAGAAATGACCACTAAACACTAAAATTTGATACAAAATGGTCCATAAATAACAAAATTTTACAAAATAGCCCCTGGAAGTATGAAATGACAAGAGCGCCCTCATGTGTAGGGCACATGACCAGATTTAACCAAAAATTCTAACTGTGTTTGGCCTAAAGAACATAACATGCAAGATTTTGGAAGGTTAAGGACACCGTCTGTAAACTTTTGGAAAAAAGGACAACGCCTTCAATTTGGTGTAAACAAAAAGGACAAAACTTGTAATTTACTTATTCTAATTTCATAAAACTAAACGAAATTGTAATAGACCTAAAATGAACCAACTTAAACAAACGTAAACTAACAAATATAAATGAACGTAAACAAACAGACATAAACTGAGCATATATGAACGGACGTTCACTAACATAAATGAACAAACAAGATTTGTGTTGATGTTCTTTAGTTTTTAAAATAAACAAACTTTTCGTCTAACAATTTATTAGATGTTTGGTTTATTTATAAGAAGCGTTTGGATGTATTGGAAGATGTGAAGCAAACCGCTCTAATGAGCGAACAGATCCGATTGCTCCTGAGTTTTTTTTTGAACGACAAATTTGGATAACTAACGGACCACTGGAGTATCATCATGTCACCAACGGAACCACCAAATCATATCCATCTCCACTAGGCATAACGTCTATACACCAATTCAGGAGGAAACCCAATAAATATGGGAAAAAAAACCTCTTATAGGAATTGTACCCAGGACCTATTTGTTCAAAGCCTTATCCCACCCTAAAATATCACATGACTATAAAACCATGGGCATAAGCTCCTGAGTTAATCATGATGGGTTTTTTTATAGACACCCTTATATTTGGATAATTTGCTAAATTTTATCATTTAATATTATTTTGTGAATTTATATACACTTATTTTTTATTTCAAAATAACTTTGCGGATTTGAACATTTTGTTGCAAACAATCGTTGATATAATGACGTTTTCCTTGTCTCAAAAAGGCGTCACGGTATACACAATTACACAACCGGTCCAGACAGGCTTACCGAATACCGATCAATCGGAACCGAGCCCTACTAAGCTACAACCAGTCTTTGTCTATTTACAAAATATCCACACCTCTATCTTGGGCAGGTCCATTTCATGATGTAAGCATTCATGATTCATCTATTATTTTCTCTTTCTCTTAATTTTTCATCCTAGGTTATCGTATGTTTGTTAATTCACCCACAATATCTTGGGAGTTTTACATATATCTCCGACCCCTAAATTAATTACATATTTTCGCTTTCTAAAGAGGCCTTGGCATTCACATCATGTCCATCAAATTTTGTATAAGAGTTATAGATAGTGGTTATGAGAGGTTGCGAGTGGATGAGAGAGAAAATGTATTTGTACAGTGTTCATCTGTAAATATGAAAAAACACTGTTTACCCTTATAAATTTTTTAATATTTTGTAGAAAGTGGTTGTAAGTAGAGAAAAGAAAAAAGTTAATCATAAAAGTATAAAAAAATATTATTTAATTGAAAAAAACAAAAAAATATAGTAATTTTTAGTGTAATTATAGAGATGGAGATGGTGGATGGGATGTGAATGTTCTTATTACATATTTTCTTAATCCCTAAATTTAATTACATATTTCACATTAGTATACCCCATTATATTATATACTAGTTTATAGGCCCGTGTGGTACACGGGTTTGATGATAATGTGTAATTTAATTTTTAAAAAGTGTTAACACCCTTTACTGTTCCAACGATGTTGAAGAATAATAAAGATTTAGAAATTATTATATATATCAATTGATAACACCACTTTGCTACAGTGGTGTTATCAATTTTTTTTCTTTTTTTTTTCCTTTTTTCTTTCTTTCTTTTCTTTTTCTTTTTATGTTTTTTTTTTCTTTTTTAGTTTTACCCTTTAATTTAGCATTTACTCTTACACCCCCCTAACTTTCTAAATACTTTTTAATTGAGTTTTACATCTTTATTTTTATTTACGTGTCGATATAAACTTAAGTTGATTTACATTTCGACATGATTTTTTTGTGTTTATTTACGATTTTGCCCTCAGTATAAAATTTGTTTTAATATTTTTTACAAGACTATGGTAGTGTTTTGTTTTAATTGGTTGACTTGATTTAATTTTTATTCGTCATGCCAAGCGTTAGTTTTTCCATCGATTTAGTTTTTTTAGCAAAAGTATGGTAGTATTTTGTTTCACTTTCTTTACTCGATGTAAATTTTTTTGAGATCGTGTTATGAGTAGTATGTACAAGTAACTAAAACACATACGTACATGCTATGAGAAAGAAATATCCGGCTTAATGCCCCGCAACACGGGCGGGCAAAACCTAGTTGGAAATTAATAATTGGTGAGACCCTTTTGGCAACAGTTGAGTCGCTGTGGGTTCCGTTGATTATTGCCCCATGTGTCTAGGGTGGTAATGGTTAGTTAACCACCCCAAAGCTATGTATTCTTTTATTTTTATTAGATCGAACAATAAAAAATGAATGTGCATGTTGTATTCTATAAAGCTGTAAAGACTTCTTTATACACAACATTTGTAGTTTTGTTTGTGATTTGACCATTCTCATCGAGTATCAATAGCTTAAGTCCATCTCTGCTTTTAACTCTTGAAAGTGCCACATATAGTTGGCCATGTGTAAAAACCGGTTGTTTTAGAAACAAACCAACCTTCAACAGCGATTGTCCTTGACTTTTATTAATAGTCATGGCAAAACAGACAGCAAGAGGGAACTGTCTTCCTTGGAATTTAAACGGGATTCTTTTGTCTGTCGGTATTAATCGAAATCTAGGGATAAATGTTCGAGCGCCGATATTACTGCCAGACAAGATTTGTGCCTCAACAACGCGTTCGTGCAGTGATAGAACCTGTAGTCGGGTTCCATTGCATAAGCCATTTTTTGATCAGTATTTCTTAGTAACATTACTGGTACACCTACCTTTAGTACCAATCTATGGTTTGGCAAGCCTGAAATTTTAAGCCCATTCAGAATATCTGGTGAGTATAGACTTGCGTCAAAATTATTATGAAGATACTCTGACTCTGCTAAGCTATCCGAACTTAGGTATTCTTTTTCTTCACCGGGGAAAAGCGCCAACAACCGATCATTAACCTCCTGTACAACTTCGTTTGTAGGTGCAAGTAAGGCCCTTTCTTGAAAGTATTCAGACCCTCTGAAGTTTTGAAGAATATTAGGGTACACAAAGTCAATAAGAGAAGAAACAGGATCAGATGAATCGGTAATTAGGAGGTCCTCAGGTATGTCTATAACTGCCTCACCATCATTTGAGCCACCAACATTGCCTTCTCCTATATCCAAAAGCCATTGTGCAAAGATTTTTGTTTGCTCAAGATTAGCCGAAGCCCTACCTACTGTTAGCCTCATGTTTTTAGTCAACCTTAGGACCTTGCAATTATGCCAAATGTATGAAGAACTAAGAGATGCATTGACGATGTCGTGTCTAGATCCGTTTGGAACAACAAGTAGAATTTTCCTGAAATCCCCTCCGAAGACAATTACTGTACCTCCAAATGGCAAATCAGTGTTGTTAATGGTATTAGAGGCCAGTATGTCTTTTAATTTTCTATCTAAGGCTTCAAATCCATGCTTGTGAATCATTGGGGCTTCGTCCCATATAACCAGCTTTGTTTTCTTTAGCAAACGTGCAACGTCACCGTCTGGCTTGATACGGCAAATAGAATCCTCATTTAAATTTAAAGGAATTAGAAATCTTGAATGCGCGGTTCTACCTCCGGTTAACAACAAAGATGCAATACCGCTTGATGCAACATTTAGAACAATTTCCCCTTTTGATCTTATTGCGGTAGATAATGTCTTCCATAGGTATGTTTTTCCCGTTCCGCCATAGCCGTAAACAAAGAACACTCCTCCTTTGTTATCTTCTACTGCTTTCATTATATCGTTAAAAATGAGTCTTTGTTCCTCTGTTAATGAGATCAGGAGAGAGTTGAACTCATTTTTTAGGTCATCTTGGTCATAGGCTAGCTCCTCATTAATTAAACGATTGTTTAAAGAAGAGATAGAGTCATGATCTGGGTAAGGCATTGTTGGGAAGTTACGTAAGGTTGAATTATTGCGAAGTAATATTTTTTCAATCTCAAACAATGTTAAATTCTTTATCTGATCTTCGTTTAGTTTTAGTCATGTGCAGGAAATAAGAAAATATGAATAAGCATATTTACTAATGTGAATTTATATATTGATATAATACCTGGAGTATCGCGTTTTTTTTTTGTGAAGAATGCCATCTGACAACCTATCCCATGTTTTTTCCTAAACAGATTCTGGTCTAGATAAACTATTAGAAGTCAACATGGTCGCAAACAAAGTCCGTAGGAAAAACCCAGTACCTGAATGGTTTGCTTCTTCAATTGCTTTGATATATTCCATGTCATCGTCTAGAAGTCCAAGAGAGTAACATGCGTCTCTAAAAGTAGGTAATACATGTTCATTTACCGTTCGAATTTCTTCAAATGATTTTGGACCCCGAACTTTGTTTAAAAGAATTCTTAAAAAATATGCTTCACCAAGGGCCGGAGAAACTGAATGAATTCTACCGACAGAAAACCCAGTTTGCCTTGGTTCCCAAGAACGGTCCTTCGTTTTCCATACAAACTTGGTAGGGAATTCAATATAAGTAAGTTTGCGCGCTTCTTCATTTTTTCGTTACACTTCATCCAGGATAAGAACATTGATGAAGCCACAGAAGGTTTGTTCAGTATTCAGTAGGATTTTTTTATATGGAACGACACTTCTATTATCTAACCTGACACCCGATTTCTCGACAAATGAGCCAGAATCTCGTCTTCTGTATAATGGATATCCTTCTGAATCAATTGAAGTCTGAGCACGAAATTTTTTGGGGAAGTTTTTTGAACATTTGCCGTCAATCATGCATGGGCAGTTTACATTATAAGCCCCACACGGACCATGAATCATCAACTCACTCACAAGATGATATAATTCGGGATCTTCTTTTTCGTCTGGTATTTCAGCTGAGATGAATGGGTCAACATGTTCAACGGTAGGAACCTTGTTATCCCCATCCATAAATAAACATATATGAGCATGGGGCAAGCCACGTTTCTGAAACTCCACTGTATAAACAACTACAAAAAAAATTGAGAGATTAGTTTAAATAAGGGATGAAATTTATTTGTTAAAAGAAAATGTTGGATGATTAATATATATTATATGATTTTAACGATAAAATAGAAATAAGAAGTTGTATTAAAGCATAGTCGTGTGACATACCTGCGTTAACCTTTCCGAAGACTTGGCCGTCATCCTTTAAATCTTTAATCAATGCATCAAGTTTGATTTTAAATATTCTACATAATATATCAGGTCTGTCTACTGGATTAACATTGCTGTCTTTGAGAAATCTTGTAACTTCAGGCCATTTTGGATTACACGTTATGGTTATGAAAAAGTCTGGGTATCCATACCACTTGCATAGTGACATAGCGTCTAAATAATTCTGCATCATGTACCGAGCACCTCCGGTAAAAGAAGAAGGTAGTATTACACGTGTTCCAGTCTTTGAGATATATGTTGATCCTTCTTTTCTCAAATTACATAGGATTTCATAAGGTTCGCTACGTAGGTTATTTTGTTGATTACGTATGTAATAAAGCCTTTCACTTTCAATCATGGTGTACGCATCAACTAAGAACTGTTGCAGAAGTCTCCTTGAATTTAGAATCAATGAGAATTCATTTGGCCTATCTTAAATCCTGAAGGCAAAAAATTCCCTCATTGTACAATTTGGCCATTTGCTGTTGGTTGTAGGGGTAACGTCTTTGTGAGGGATGTCAACTCTGTAACCATCGTCACCATAAGGAAATAGGAGGGGATACTGAAGAGCAAGGTATGACGGATGAAGTTCACTTATACGTTCTAAATTTCCTTCTTTAGTTTTTACAATAATATCTCGGTTGTCGATTGAATCATCAATGTCTCCTACAATTAATGCTGCAACTTCGGAAGCAGTAGGTAGGTTATACGTCCTTCCATCTTTTGTCCTTTTACCAATAAGACGTAGTTTTAGGTTAGCATCCGAATTTTGTTGAAAATAATCTCTGACCATCCTATAAGATTTAACTAATTCATTTTCAGAATCTAGCATTTCCTTCAACTCTTGTATTATTTGAAGATCTAGCACTTTAGTAGTTGATGTAACACCCCGTGTTTTCGGAAGTCAAAGTCAAAGTCAAGGTCAAAGTCAACGACCGATTGTACGAATTTGACTTATAGAAATTTCTTTATTTTAATTGTATTATGTGGAGTAAGTGTTGTTAATTGCAAAAATCGATGTGTGTTAATCGCTATCTAATCGACTTACGACTGTGAATGATAGGAAGTAACAATGCGATAAAGTTAACTAATCAATAATCAAGCTATGATACTCGACATCGAATCGTGATACGATCCGTAACTCGACTTAATCTGGTTAATTATACGTGTGTGTGTGCCTTATGTGTTACTTGTGCGTGTTATATATATATATATATATATATATATATATATATATATATATATGCTGTGGAAATCAATCGAACTCAGTCGAAACTCGAAACGTAATCGAACCCGAATCCGAATCGAAATCGAACTATGATAGTTAGTAGTTGGGACCGAAAGTAATTTGACTAGGAAACCCTATCGTGATGAGCCGCTCGCAATCGAAATCGAAACACCAAAACCATCGCGTCGACAACCAAACCAAGTGCCATCCGGCCGGATAGCCATCCGACCGGATAGCCACTGTGCCACAGGTCAGGAGTCATCCGACCAGGGTGTCATCCGACCGGATAAGCCATCCGAGCGGTGTGTCATCCGATCGGATAACCCTTTCCTCTTTTGGAATCCTATAAATACCCCTGTCATTGTCATTCTTTCCATTTCTGGAAACCTTCTGTCCGAACCATTCGTGCTCCTCACCTTTTCTTCGATTTCTCTCAATCCAGGTAAGATCTCGCCCTAAATCTTGTACTTTCTTGATCTACACACACTCCTACACCTTTCTATCTTTTAAATATTAACTTTTAACCGTGAAATCACTAGATTTCGGGTGTTCTAGGATGACGTCATCATGTGTTCTTCAAGAACTTCATATTTTGACCTCAATCCACCAAGAACAACCGAGATCTAACCGATTTCCACGCAAACATACAAAGATCTTGTAAAGATCTCGACACAAGAATGGTGAAAAAGGATTGAAAGATGGTTTTAACTTTCTTTCAACTCTTTTGCACTCAATGTACTCAAAACCGATAGGATCCGACCCTGATTTAGTCTTCTACTCGATTGTAGTGTTGTACTAGCTCAAGATTCGGATTCTACTCACGAGACCACCGATTTTGGGTTAGCCAAGACCAACCGTCTCGAGCCGGTAACCGGCTGGACTAGGGTGATTCCTGGTCGGGTTGGTCATCTGGGTCGAACTAGGGTTCTGTTGGCTGACACGTTGTCAAAGTGTCTCGACATAACGACAAACCTTCAAAACGACCAAGTGTAGGACGAACAGGACAACCATAATGGATTGTTGTCCGAACGGATTGCTGTACGATCGGATAGGTCATCCGAACGGATTGTCAGCCGAACGGATCACACCTGGGTCCCACCTTTTAAACAACCTTATTTAGAGTTTGAGTATTGAACGAAATGTAATCCTATCGGACGACCATCTGACTGGATTACTCTTCGGATCATGAAATACTAAGACTTTAAAGACTTAAACACTTTTCAACATGTTCAATAACAAGGTTGCCATCCGATCAGATTGCCATCCGATCGAATGACACTTCTGTTGTGAACTTGCCATTCAGTGAGTAACCTCATCACTAAGTCGCCGTCCGACCGGACCACTGTCCGACCGGATGACCATCCGAATGGATTGTCATCCGCACGACCAGTCATCCGATCGACCGACTTGATGGATGGAGATACTTCAATGTTTTCAAAATACTACAACGAAAACTTCAAAAGTCAAGCCATCATACACAAACACATTCTCCTCATAGGAAGAAACAATCCACTCGAATCGCCATCCGACCGGACTACTGTCCGACCGGATGACCACCCGAACGGATTGTTATCCGCACGGATTGCTGTCCGATCGGATTACCATCCGATCGAACCACCATCCGACCCTTTCACACTTTGTGACGTTTTACACATCACTTATCGTTATGCTATCAAATCTATTCAGGCTAACCTTACTCGCTAAGCGCTCCCTTCAATCCATCAATCGCTGTGAGTATACTCGATCCCTTTTTGCTTTAAGCACTTTTGGGTGTTACATACGTTACGAATATTCAAACTACAACTATCACACTACTCAATACTATTTGAACGCTAACCGTTAATGCATGTTATACGTGGCTTATGAATGCCTGTTTGTTATGTTTACACATGGAATGCTGTCTACCTGCCTTAGCAACGATAGTACTATAATTTGGACTCAGCACCCGTTCACACATGGGTTGTTAAGGATCATTACTTGCATGGATTACGGTGGTAATCATGTATTGCGAACTGCCACGGGCAGTCAACCCGCAGTCATTGGTATCGATGGATCTATGTCGATAACTAACGTGCTTCATTTCATTATGTGTACGTGCTGGTTATGCGTAAACGAATTCAAACTCTATATGCTATTATCAAACTTGTATACTCACCTTTACATTATATGTATTGACTTTTATTTTAACGTATGTGACAGGTGCTTAGGACGCACACTTGGTAGGAATTTGAAGCTAGAATAAAGCTTTAGAGCCCAACAAATAGTTGTCTGTAGTGGTCAAACTAAGGTTCTCTAGAAGCAGATAAACAATTGCTCTATTTTGAAATCTGAGTTGTCGGAACAGAATATTTGCCTAGATTTTTATCTGTAATAATTGTTTTACTGTTTGAGATACGGTATGGGACGTATTATTTAAATTGAATGGTATTGATAATTGTTATGGAAACTTCTGGATAATCTGTTTCGCTCAGTGCCATGCCCCGATGATTCCGCCATCGGTTGGGGTGTGACAGATTGGTATCAGAGCCATAACTATAGGGAATTAGGCAAGACTCGACCTAGTCCGGGTCGATGTCTTAGAAACCTAGTCTATAGTTAGGAACCAACAGACCGATTTGTGCATAACCAGTAGGGATTATGTACAAGCTTATTCCTCGCTATTCTCGTTTATGCTACACTATCACTACACTCGAATTTACAGCTATAAATAGGCAATAAAGTCGAGATTAGGTGTGAAAGCCACAAACTCTTGACTAAATTGCTTGAATTAATGCTGTTTTATCAACTTATCAATGATTTCTTCTTTCTTTTTCAATAACGAACGCTTGTTCAATGGGGGAATTATACCAAATCAGGAGTGAAATCTATATTTTGATGAATAATCCCCTCTATTTTATTAAAACAGGGACGAAGTTGTTGAGATAGGGGTGAAACCTTAACCTTGACAACTTGTTCCGCACTTTTTACAAAACTCTAACCAAAGTCTCAACGGACTCCAACGACCTGAAGTCACAACACGACTAACGGGATGTGTGCCAAACGCCCAAGAATCGAGGCAAGGACACAGCCCTGAAAGTCCAATGTAGACGACAAGTCCTTGCGAACAGTTGAATCGCTTTGGTTAGTCGAAGTCTACTAGCCGCAGACAGTCTATCTCTCGATTTTTACATGTTTCAAATTCTGAGCCCGCAACTGCTGACTCTGATAATTCGTCGATTTTATGTGCTTATATATGTGTTTACCTGTTTATGTGTTTAAATTCTCAGAGATTTACTCGATTTTTGCTTTCACTTCGATTGACACATACGACTCGCACTGCCATTTTATCTCTAAACGTTAGCAAATCGCTGAATTTTGGACAACCTTATGCTACGATATACGCTTATACTACGCTATTCGATATACTAAAACGCGATCGCTATTCTCGAATAATCGCAGACTTTGAATGATAGGTTTCTGTTTTCTAACTGCCTCTAGTGATTAAATGCGTATGTGTTTCCTTGCTTCTTTGCTCTACGTGCTTAGGTGTTATGTGATCATGTGCTCTACGTGCTTATGTGATTTGTGCTCTATGTGTTATGTGTTTACGTAAATATGCGTGTCCCTGAGCTTTAGTAGTAGTAGTTGTGTGAGGTGAGATTCGAATATTTTATGTTGAGTCCTGTGACGATGTCTGTTGCAGACAATGTCGTCTGGATCCCGTCATCCCTTACTTTCTCGTCAAGAAAAGAGAGACAAACGCCTTGCTGCCATCATCGCAAAAAGTGTGGCAAAGGTCGTGAGTGATGTTTATGAGAATACCAGCAAATCGTCTGAGGAACCGAGAACCGAAGCTCCTAAAGCTACCGCGAAGACCTTCAGTTTCAAGCAATTCAAGTCGTGTGGGCCAAAAGAATTCACTGGCGAGGGAGGTCCCATTGCATTATTTCACTGGTTTGATTCCATTGAGGTTACTCTGCGACAGAGTGGTTGCCCTGATGACCTCCGAACTCTGAATGCTACCGGCGTTTTCCAATCCCGTGCACTAGACTGGTGGACGGCCAAGAGGAACAAGCGAGGGAACGATGCAGCCTACGGTCTGTCGTGGGACGAGCTCAAGGAAGTTATGCTAGAGGAATTCTGCCCTCCTCACGAACGTCAAAAGCTAGAAGATGAATTTTGGCACATACAGCAAAAGGATGGGGACAATGCTGGTCTCACTGCTCGTTTCAAACAGCTCAACATTATCTGTCCCGACCAAGTCAAAACTCCAGACATGGCAATCAAGAAGTACATCCGGGCCCTGCCCGACTGCATTGCTGATTTCGTGCAAGCGGCTAAGACCACGACGATTGAGGAAACTTATCTACTGGCTGCTGAAATCAACGACAAGCGGGTTAAGGCTGGTGTCTGGGATAAGACTTCGAAGCATCTGCATCAAGCTACCGCTACCGCACCAACTACTGAACCCACGTCATCGAGCAACAAGAGAGAGAACAAGAGAAAGAACAGCCTCAACAACAGCAGCAACACCAGCAACAACAGCAGCAACAGCAGCAACAGCAACAACAGGCCGCACGTGCCAGAACTTTCAACATCAACATGCGTCAAGCCCAAGCCGACAACAACGTGGTTAATGGTATGTTCCTTGTGAATGGTATTTATGCATCATGTTTGTTTGATACTGGAGCCGATAATTGCTTTGTGTCATTCGAATTCGAGAAGCTCCTTAGTCGTAAACGCTCCAAACTCTCCTCGACAATCGACGTTGAAGTCGCCACTGGAAGAACTGTCGCCGTCAATTCCGTTATCCGTGATTGTACTCTTAAGCTCAACAATCACATCTTCCCTATCGACCTCATTCCGATGCAACTCGGAAGTTTCGACGTCATAGTAGGCATGGACTTTCTACGCGAAAACCATGCTGAAGTTGTGTGTTATGATAAGATGATTCGATTGTCGCTCGCAAATGGTGACTTATTGTGTGTATACGGTGAAACCGCCTCGAAAGGGCTCAAGCTCATATCATGTGTCCAAGCTAGCAAGTATCTCCGCAAGGAATACAAAGCTTTCTTGGCAAACATTGTAGTGGCGGAGAAGGAAAAGAAGGAGAAGAAGGAAGTGAAAGACGTTCCTGTGGTTCGTGAATTTCCTCATGTGTTTCCTGATGATCTTCCTGGTTTGCCTCCAAGTCGTGATATCGACTTTCGTATCGACCTCATTCCGGGAGCCAATCCTGTTGCCAAAGCCCCTTATCGACTCGCACCATCCGAAATGCGTGAACTATCAAACCAACTCCAGGAATTACTTGAGAAAGGCTTCATTCGCCCGAGCACCTCTCCATGGGGCGCTCCAGTCCTTTTCGCCAAAAAGAAGGATGGGTCGTTCCGGATGTGCATCAACTATCGGGAATTGAATAAGTTAACTATCAAGAACCGCTATCCCCTACCTCGCATCGACGTCTTGTTTGATCAGCTACAAGGCGCTACGTGCTTGTCAAAGATCGATCTACGTTCAGGCTATCATCAACTACGCATACAAGAGGAGGATATACCCAAAACCGCGTTTCGCACCCGATACGGTCACTACGAATTCGTTGTCATGCCTTTGGCTTAACCAACGCGCCAACGGTTTTCATGGATCTGATGAATCGCGTGTGTAAACCATATCTCAATCGTTTTGTCATCGTATTCATTGACGACGTCTTGATCTATTCCAAATCGAAAGCCGAGCACGCGCAACATCTACGTTTGGTTCTCGAGTTACTCCAGGGGAACCAACTCTATGCCAAGTTCTCCAAGTGCGAATTCTGGTTGGAGGAAGTTCAGTTTCTGGGTCACATTGTTAATAGTCAAGGCATTCACGTCGATCCTGCGAAGATTGAAGCTGTCAAGAGTTGGATTACACCCAAGAGTCCGTCTGAAGTCCATTCTTTTCTCGGACTAGCGGACTATTATCGACGATTTATCGAGGGATTCTCAAATATCGCTGTGCCGCTTACCTCTCTTACGCATAAAGATCAGCCTTTTGTCTGGGGAACCAAACAAGAGAATGCCTTTCAAACCCTCAAGCATAAGCTTTGTTGGTGCACTACATCTGTCGACTTCGTCTTGGATCGAGTCTTAGTCTTAGAGTGTTAGATCAGGGCACGTTTTACGAGAAAATAGGATAGCATATAGGTTTAACCTGGAAGGTCCGCTTATGTGTACATGTAGGTCCGCTTATGTGTCAGGTCCGCTTATATGGACATGTACCTTGGAGGGAACCTCATCACCTATAAATAGGTGCACATAAGCGAACCACAAGAAGAAGACCTTGTAACTCGTACCGAAGTGCTGCTGGATCGAGATTTGGATGTAAACTGTTATAAATCAATACAGAAAGGTGTTTAACGAGATTTGCTAGCTGTTTCTACGTTGACTACTTGTTTTCCGCACCTGTAATTGACGAAAACTCCTCTGAACAACTCGTTCGGGTCGAAACACGATCCTACAAGTGGTATCAGAGCTTCAGGAGGAGGAGTTTTATAGAGATTTGCTGGATTTCATCTAAAATTATTACTTCTACATCTTCTTTCTTCATCAGAACGAGATTTAACGGTCGGAAATCGCTCAAAATTTCACAGATTGTAGATAATTGATCATAGATAAACCCTTGAAAATTTAACACTGAAATTCGGACTAAAAATGGGTCAAATTAGTCTCCGAATAGGTTCCGCTTTTCTGTCATTATTGGAGGTTCGCTTTTTAGGTCCGCTTATTAGGTCATGTATGTTGTAGATCCGCTCTAGAGGTTCGCTTATTTGGACATATTTTGAGAAGATCCGCTCCAAAGATCAATCAAGTCCGCTTATCTGAACAATCAAGTCCGCTTATCTGAACAATCAAGTCCGCTTATTTGAACATCAGGACTTCCGCTTATTCAAACATACAAGGTATATTCTTACAAGGTGATACAGTTCATTTGAAAAACCGAATCATGGACGAGGAATTCTACAACGCGTTCGCTACTCCTGTTACTCCAATTTCTCTTGCACAAAATACGATGTTGGAAAACGAAACGGGAACGATGCAAAAACCGCCCAAACTAATGAACATCGAAGAATATAAGGGTTGGGAAGGTCGTTTCGAAAATTGGGTGCAAGCTAACTACTTGGATACGTGGGAATGTGTCGAGACAAAATACATTCGACCGACGAATGATGATGAAGAAGTGGTTCCGATTAAAGATCTAAGCGCTGATGCTAGAAAGAAATACAAAGATGAAAAAATGATGATGAGTCTTCTACAACAAGCTGTGAAAGAAGACATCTTGGTGTTATTACAACATAATGGAACTTCCTACTCGATTTGGAAAGCTTTAAGATCAAAGTTTGTTGGTAGTCAAGAAATGATAAAGAACAAGAAATCACTTCTGAAGAAAGAGTTCGATCTGTTTCGTGGTTTGAAGAATGAAAGCACAAGGCAGATTATTGAAAGATATTGCAATCTGCTAGCAAACATGAAGAGATTGAGCATCGAGAAAGACAATGAAGAGTTGATCGAAAAGCTTGCTGATTCATTGCCACACGAGACTTGGGGCACATATCTCATGATGCTTAGAAACAAGAAAGGTTTTAGCAGTTTGACACTCAGCAAGTTCATTGAGAAGTTGGAAGCTCAAGAGATGGAGCAACGAAAGATTGTTCGGATGAAAGATTTTGATGGTGAACAGGATATTGGGTTGTATTACAAAGCAGGGGTGCATGAGAAATCTACAAATTTATCTCCAAAAATAGAAACTGCTTACAATGCCAAGAATTCTTCTGGAAGTTCATCATTAGGATCAAACAGCAAAACAAGTTTCACATCATTTCCGTCTTTCGATCCAAATATTTCAACAACAAAAAATGGGAGAAAACTTCAGTGCAATATTGTTTTAAATCTTGACAATGATCAAGATTATTCTGAAGAAGTTGCTAAAAATCACATGTCTTTATTGGGAATGGTTTTAGAATCTTACAGTTGTTTTGTTGCAGGTCGTATCGGGAATCCAATGCTAACTAAGGAAGATTACGACCAGATTGATGCTGAAGAGATGGAAGTGATGGACATAAAATGGTGTTTGGCAAGCGTGTTGAGGAGAGCTGAGAAATTCAAGCAAATCACTGGAAGAGATGATCTTCGTGAGGCTGGTACTTCTACTTTAGGTTTTGACAAATCTAAAGTCACTTGTTTTCGTTGCAGGGAGAAAGGACACTTCAAGAGGGAGTGCAAAAACCGCGAAGCAAGTGGAGCTCAAAATCCGTTCAATAACAACAATGATTACTATCGAAAGGCCATCTACCATCAAGTTGCTCAACAACCATCTCAACAACATCAACATCAAGCACAAACTGCACATGGAAGACACATTATGGAAGACTCTGGAAAGTGAGCTTGTGCGGTTAATCAAGATTCTTCAATGAAAGCTGATGGTAGTGCATTGATAATAGATCAAGATGATGAAAAGTTACCTGAAGGGTTTAGCTGGGAAAATTTCACATGGGATAATTATGTTCCTGATCAAGCCACAGCTTACACAGCTTTTGTTGCTAAAGTTGAAGAAGATAGTGATGATGATCGTGAGTATTGGGCGAGAAAATTTGAAGCTGATATGAAATTGATTGCTGAAAGTGATAGTGAAGATGAAAAGGTTAAAAAGAAGAAGAAAAAGGTCAAGACTCCAGTGAGCAGTGATGACGAAGAAATTCCAGTGATCAAAAGGAAAGTAAAGGTTGAAGTTCCAAAATTCAAGGTTGATCAAGAAGTTGATGCTAAAAAGATTCCAGTGAAGTGTGAAAACTGTGAAGCTATAAAGAAGCAGAACAGCACACTGATTTACAACTTGAATAGTTTGAAGGAATCTTACGATGTACTGAACAAAGCAATGAACCAATACAATCAAACAAGTGAAGAACAAGCAACAACGATGAAAACACTTCAAGGAGCTTTTATGACAAAGCAAAAAGTGGTGAACAACTACATTGAGAAGTGTGCTGTGCTTGAACAAAAGCTGGAATTACAAAGAATTGAAACTGAAAGAGTAAATCGATTGTTGAAAAGTTACTCATGTACTTCTTATGTCATTGACAGGATTTATCCAACTGTTGAAGGCATAAAGGCATTTGAAGAGGATGAAGTAACTAAAGAAAAGAATGATGAAAAAGTGGCTGAAGAAAAGACTCCAGAAAAGAAGAACAAAAAGAAGAGTGACACAAAGAAAAAGACTGACAAGAAGGATTCTGGTAAGAAACAAGATGTCGGTTACAACAAGTGTCCACCCCCGCTAGAAAATGGATATTTGCCCAGAAATCCAAATCAGGAAAAAGTCGAAAAAGCAACAAATTTACAGTGGGAGTCTGAGTCCTCAGTCAATTTGCCAGAAAATATTGATGTGACGTTTAAATCATCTGACACTGATCATGAGTCCGAGTTAATAAAGAAAGTCGTCGATCAGGTGTTGGATAAAGATGAAACTGAGGAGTCAAAGTTGGAGTCAAACTCAGAGTCAAAGTCAGAATCAGAGTTAGAGTCAAAGTCTGGTTCTGAAAGTTCGAGTTCGACAGTCAACAGTCAAAATTCTTTGGTTAAAAGAGTTTATAATAAAGAATTCCTATTATCAAAATCTAATTTGAGTGACGAAACATTCAAAGTTGCATATACATTGAATGATTCCGACAAATTATATTCTGATGAGGAATTTCCAATAAGAGGTGTCAAAACTGAATTGATCAAAAAGGTTTTCCAACTTACAGAAATTAATATTTCTGAAATAAAAGATTTAAATCTTAATGGTAAACCTAAAACTTACACCTCAAGAGTACAACAAAGATTAAACAAGAAAAAATGTTACAGTTCTGGTAATGGTTTTCACAAGAAACCAAACCCTAACCGTAATTTCAAAAAGAAAGGTCTTGGATTTATTCCAACAGAAAAACAGAAAAATGAAAAATATGTTCGTGATTTTAAAGCAAAGATGACATTTGTTTCAGGAACTAGCTCAGAAGAGGAAGAAAAGAAAGAATTCTGGAGGCAGTCGAACAGTGAATTCCTTGCAAAGAAGCAAGACGAAATGAAGAAGATGGCTGAACAGTGGAAAGATACGAGAACCTGTTTTCAATGTAACATTGTTGGACATATTGCCAGACATTGTTCTAAGGCAATACAATCAAAACAGGGAGTATCTCGTAAACTTACGTTTTTGATTTCCCCTAAGCATTTCATCTTCCCATAACATTGCATCACATTTAGAACACACAAAGATGGCATCTCCATGATCAATATAATCTAAAGACTTAGCAAATTTATAAGTCAACATAAGTTATCTACCTATTGAAAACATAACAGGAATTTACATTCGTATCTTATACCTTTAGAAATTCCACGAATCTTCTTAACCACATAATCTGCTAACATCTCTTCACTCATTGGTAATTCAATTTTAGATATTACACCTATATTGAAGCTTGTAAAATAAGACATATATAACAATTCATAAAAACTAAGATTAAAAAAAATATTTTGTTTCAAAAATTTAAAACATACAATTTGTAATATTTGATAATGGAGTCCTCTCAACAAAATAGGATGTTTGCTTAGTACTTCCAAAAGGAGTGTGATGTACATTCCTTGATAAGATTTTTCTTGATGAATCTTATAAGACAAAAGTATGTAAAATAAATGAACAAAACTTCAATTCATAATTAAATTAGAAAACAATATCTGCAGTAAGTTTACCTTTTCTTTTGTAGATGAGTGACACACATTACTACTAATATCTAGGGTAGCATAAGTAGGAAGGTGATACACATTCCTTCTTTCGACATTGGTGGTTGAAGCTTGTAAAATAGAACATTTGTAAGGATTCCAAAAACATAACATATACATACATATTTCTTTTAAATTTTGTTTGCAAAACTATAACACATACCACTTGAAGTATTTGAAAATGGAATCCTTTCAACAGAATCAGATGTTGATGCAGGATGACAATCTCTGTTGTTTCTCTTTTGTTGAAGAACATACTTCCTTTTTTCTCTTTCTTTGGCACACCTTTGACGTTCACTTGCTTGGAGGTCAACTTCATACTTACTTGAAATTGTGTAATTTGTATCCATAATTTAAAATACTTGAATTAAGAAGATTGTTGACCACTCGAGAAAAGAACTTTGAAAGTATTGTGAAAATTATTTGAAATTACCAAAAAATATCTGCAGTAAGTATACCTTTTTCTTTTGTAGATGAGTGACACACATTACTACTAATATCTGGGGTAGCATAAGTAGGAAGATGATACACATTCCTTCTTTCAACATTGGTGGTTGAAACTTGTAAAATAGAACATATGTAAGGATTCCAAAAACTTAAAATATACATACATATTTCTTTTAAATTTTGTTTGCAAAACTATAACACACACCACTTGAAGTATTTAAAAATGGAATCCTTTCAACAGAATCAGAGATTGATGTAGGATGACAACCTGTATTGTTTCTCTTTTGTTGAAGAACATACTTCCTTTTTTCTCTTTCTTCAGCACAACTTTGACGTTGACTTACTTGAATGAGCACTTCATACTTACTTGAAATTGTGTTATCTGTATCCATAATTTAAAATACTTGAATGGAGAAGATTGTTGACCACACAAGAAAAGAACTTTGAACGCATTGTGAATTTTTTTTGAAATTACCAAAAAATATATGCAGTAAGTATACCTTTTACTTCTGTAGATGGGTGAAACAAATTACTACTAATATTTGGAGTAGCATAAGCAGGAAAATGATACACATTCCTTCTTTCAACATTGGGTGTTGAAACTTGTAAAATACGAAACATGTGTAAGGATTGCCAAAACATAACATATAAATATGTATTTCTTGTAAAATTTTGTTTGCAAACCTATAAGACATACCACTTGGAGTGTTTAATAATGGAATCCTTTTAAAAGAATCGGATGTTGATGTACGATGAAAACCACTATTCTTTCACTTTTGTTGTAGAACACGCTTCCTTTTTTTCCTTGCTTCAGCACAGACTTGACTTTGACTTGGTTGAAAGAACATTTCAAACTTACTTGAAATTCTATTATCTGTTTCCATAATGTCAAATATCTGAATGAAGAAGATTGTTAAGCACTCAATAAAAAGACTTTCAAAGTATTTTGAAAATGGTTTGAATTATTTGAAAATGATTTGAATTATTTGAAAATGACAGCTATATTATTAGGGGGTAAAATGTAACTTCCTTATCTCAATGGCGGTAAAATGCAATTTATTATTCCAATGGCGATTTACATTTTTACATAGAGGCAGATAGAAACATACTTTACCTTTTTAACGACTCTCCAAATCCCCTTTACAAAATTTTTTGTCTGATCTCATAAAAAGTGCTTCAAGTTTTAATCACCGATGTCCATTTCAATATTGAATCACTCCACTTGAATACTTTTTACTTTTGACATCATCAACAACTTCGATCAAGGTATAAAAATATTTATTAAAATTTGTATATACATTAGTTTCATATGCACATGATTAACAACTGTTATGAAGACTGTTCTCAATGTATTGCATGTTTTAGATGATATATCAATTTAATTTTACAAGCTTTTTTATTTTTTATAATCTTTCCGATTTAAAGTTTTCTTTGATATGGTGTTACATTTTGTTAGTGCATACGTCTGTCGACTTCATCTTGTATCGAGTCTTGTACGAGATTGTATAGATCAGGGCATGGAAAACGAGAAAATATGTGTTTTTAGGTAATTTCGTTTGAAATGACATAGGTGTCATTTCACACGAAATCAAGTGGGTAATTCCTTTTGAAATCAAGCTGTTAATTCCGCTTGAGTAATTCAGCTTTAATGTGATTCCGCTTGAGCATGTTCAAGCAAAATCACTATGCCTATATATACCCTTGATCTGATTTCGTTTGTATGCTTCTTGGTTCCGACGCCGAAGTGCTATCGAAGTGTCTCTAGCCTGTAAACTGTTATTTGATCAATAAACAAGATAGTTAATAGTGATTCTAGTGTTATACAAGCTGAACGAAGACCGAGTCAATGAATTCCGCCTCTGATTTAGTCTAAGAACTCTTCTGATCGACTCGTTTGGGTCTCAAAACGATCCTACAAGTGGTATCAGAGCTCAGGAGGAAGAGTTCTTACCATTTAGCTTGTTTTCGATGGAAAATTCTGATTTCTACACCTTCTTTTCAAATTTAATCAAGTTTTCACAGTTAAAATGGACTGATCTTTTGATATTGTATGTAAAATACAGTTTTAACAAACCCTTGAAAGAATCAGACCTAAATTCAGATTAAAAGTGACAAAAATGGACCAAAAGGTTAATTTTGATTGAACGTGCACCTGATTTCGTTTGAAAGGTTGAGGTTATTTCATACGAAATTACCTGATTTCGCTTCAAAGTGTGATTTCGTTTGAACTGTTTCACACGAAATTATCTAATTTCGCTTCAGAGTGTTATTCTGTTTGAAAGTGTGACATTTCAAACGGAATCAGTGATTTCGCATAAAAAAGGTTATTCCGTTTGAAAGTAATTCCGTATGAAGAGGTATTCCATGTGAAACAGAGATTTCTCTTGAGATTGATTTCGTTTGAAGATAATTTCGTTTCAAGTGTTATTTCGTTTGAAAGTGTCTAAACTTGTGAAACTTGTTACTGAAACATGGAAACTGAAGAAGATATTGCATTGTATATCTATGTATCTCAACAAGATAGTTATACTAAGATTGAAGAAGAACCAGTTTCAATAAAAAAGGATTCAGAAATTGTTATAGAAAAAATTGAAAAGGGTTTAGATGATGTTTCAGAAAAGAATGAAAAAGATTCAGAAGTTGTTTCAGAAAGAGCTCCAGTTTTTGATCATTCATACTCATTTTATTAGTGCATTATGTGTCTATCGCCTCCGTCAATCTAGTCCGTAGCAGAAACAGAAGAATTCTAGCATTTTATTGTAATATCTAGTTAAAAAGGGCAAGGTGGCAAACTTGTAAATAAGGAGAAATCCTTATATCCCTTAGCCTATAAATAGAGGAGTTAGTGTTAGAGTTTAAGACTTTTTGCTCATTTGGAGGTTTAGGAGATCTAATCTTAGAGAGAGAAAGTCTAGAGAGAGAAAGTTCTCTCATGTGATTCTCGGCTTTGTACACATCATCTTATTCAATAGAATCACGTTATTAGTACGTTCTTGTGTGTTCGGTCACGCACGTTCACGGATTCCGCACGTCGAACGTTCGTTACGCAATCGTACGGTGTCAAAACTGATCCTACAAGTGGTATCAGAGCAGGAGCTCGATTGCGCTGATCAAACACATAGATTCGTACAAGATTACATTGATTTCAGACCTGAGTTTCATCTATTTCCTCATCATCTACTCATTTTTCACGTTTTTAACGGTTTTTCGTCAAATTGAACATGTTTTTACGGTCCAAATCGGATGATTTTTTGTTATGTTGTGCGAAACACTTGATTTACAACCCTACCAAATTTCAGATCCTAATTCCTAGTCGTTTAAGAGAAATCGAAGGTTTTTGGTCCGATATCAAGTGACATCAGCCTGATTCCGCTCGAAAATACTGAGTCCGCTTGAGATATATCTGATTCCGCTCGAGCATTTGGAGCGAAATCAGGGTTTAGCTCCAAAAGATTGATTCCGCTCCAGAATATTGACTGATTCCGCTCCAAGTTGTCTGTTTCTGATTTAAAGTCTTGATTCTGCCTGAAATTTAAATCTTGATTCCGCTTCAAAATTATTTTGTTTGACCCATCATACAAGGTTGTCAGTAACTGGGAAAAGAAATCGGTGATAATTGTGTCAGTCAACTACTCGGACCAATCATTTTCACATAACAATTGATGTTGTCGATTTAGTGGACTTGGAGGTCCAATAGACTATTGATTGAAACAGTGCATGTGATTATGATAAATTGTTTAATATGGAGGTCAAATTGAATTTGAGTGTGCATGTGTGTTGAATTGAGTGTGTATATGTGAATGTGATTATTGTTGTTGTTGGCTTAATGGAATTTGAGGCCCAATCAGAGACTTACAGTCATCAGCCCAACATTTAAAGAAAACAGCCATTTATCGATCTGATCTAAAATTGAAGGCCCAATGAATATTAAAACTGATTAAAGTAGTGAGGCCTAATCAGTAATTGTGCACATTTAAAACGACCCATTAATTGCTTGATTTCATCGAGATGTGTTAAAAGTGTTGTCGACCCATTTTAAACTAATTGGACATTTCAAAACATCACGTAAAAGAAGGTTGAATTGTGTGTCAAAGCCCAAGATTGTTATGGTTAAGGAGTTGTTTTGTGTGAGAAGCCTAATTCATTCAGTGATCGAACAGCATTGGATCGAATCCGCGAATCTTCGACAACGAGTCTTAGATTGATTTCACAAACACACTGTTACATATTCAGTCTGTTTGAACTGATCATTTGTTTGTTTGTTTGCAGAAGATTCTGAGGTAATTCAAGGATATAAAATCATGGATGAAATGAAACCTTTCAAAAATATAAGGACAGCAGAACAAAAGCTAGCATACATA
Organism: Helianthus tuberosus; assembly: GCA_030545235.1. Lineage (NCBI taxonomy): Eukaryota > Viridiplantae > Streptophyta > Magnoliopsida > Asterales > Asteraceae > Helianthus > Helianthus tuberosus. The sequence goes on along the minus strand of JARYGA010051062.1, from coordinate 48,923 downwards.
AAACAGAGAGCTCATTGGAGAATGATACTGATTTCACGTGTTTACCATGAAGCTAAGAAAGCAAATAGATGGGATGCTAGTAACATTTTTTCACGTGGACAAACATATTGCTATTGATCCGGAAACTCTTTGTGAGGAAACTCTTGCTGAATATATTGCGAAAGAAGAAGAAGAAGAAGAAGAGAAAAAGAAAGAAGAGAAAGAAAAAGATGAAACTTCAAAATGTGAAGTTGTGTGCTCAAAATGCAAAAAATCCGAAGCAGAAAATGTCAATCTCTTGAAAAATGTGGAGAATTTGACATTGGAAAACAAAGCTTTGAAAGGCGGGAAAAAGCTGACGATGAACAGATTTTGGAGTTGCTCTTGAACTGCGAAAAACTAAAATCTGAAAATGACAAACTTTTGAAGAATGTTGAGAGTTTGTCATTAGAAAACAAAAATTTTAAAGAAAAAGAAAAAGATTTTGAAAATGAAAAATTAAAGATTGAAAAATATTTTCAAAGTCAAATAAAGATTCTTGAAGATGAGAGATCTGTTTTTAGCAGGAATAATATTGAAAAGCAAAAGGTAATAAATTCCCATCGTCAGACGATTATTCGACTTGAAAAAGAAGCTGAATGTGATAGAAAGAAAATCAAAGATTTAGAGAATAAATTGAAAAGTTTTGTGACTTCTGCATCATATGTTTGTCCAAAACCGATCAATTCTGTTCCAATAAGTGATAATGTCACAAATTTTGACAAAGTCAAAATTGAAGATTGCGATGACAAAGCTGATGATGAAAAAGAAAAAGAAAAGAAAAGAAAAATATTTTTAGAATTACAAGAAAAATTTCAAAATACTGTTTTGCAGTCTAGTGAAATAGGTGAATGCTCAAAGCAAAAACCTGTTAAGAAGATTGTAGAACAGAAACAAAAAGTTAAAAATTTGAAAAATTTTAAAAATGAAAATAAAAGATCATCAGTTCAGTCATCCAATCATTATGAAAAACCACAAAAATTTAAAAATCAAAACTTACAAAAAGTTGGTAATCAGTGGTGCAGGTTTGACCACAATGCTCAAATGCCAAATCAAGGATACAAGAAGAGACATGAGTACCACAAGGCAAATCAATGCTTTGATCTAAGTGTGTGGTATGAAGACAGTATGTGGTATGAAAGTAGTGAGAGGTATGATAACAGAGTGTGTTACACTTGTGGCTATCAAGGACACATTGCTGTTAACTGCCAAAGTCAGAGATTCGAAACAAGATGGTGCTATGAATGCCACATCAGAGGTCATATTGCCAAAGATTGCCCAATGAGATCAAAAGGAAGATCGAGGGCTGAATCTCAGAAAATGGGAAAGAAATCAGTCAGTGTCAAGCCCAAAGAACAGAAAGTTCAAGAACCAAAAGTTCAAGAACAGAAAGTTCAAGAAAAGAAAATTAAGCTTTCACAGGGGTAGAAAGACAGACTGAGGAAGAAGAGAAAGAAGGCAAGAGAATACTTGGAGAAAATTTTGTCCTCGGATACAACTGGTAATCCGAGAAAAAGTTATGATGAATTGCTTTCCTCATATGAAAAGGCAAGCAAAACGAATTCATCAGATACAATTCTGAGGACAAAAGAGAAGAAAAAGAAAGTTGTTAGCCATGAATTTGTTTCTTCAGAAACAAAGGAGCAACATGTTGGCGATGAATTTGACTTGTCAAAGTCAAAAGAGCCACATTCTGGCAATGATTCAGACTTGACAAAGTTAGAGGAGCCACGATCAGGCAATGATTCTGGTTTGTCAAAACCAGAAGAGCCATCTGTTGAGGTAAAAACTGTCAAACCTAAGGCTGGTCAGGCTTGGGTAAATCTGTTTAAATGAAAAACCTGACTTGCGGGAGCTTCCTAGTTGGTAAGTGTGGAACAGGAATCGGCATCTTTCTTGAAAAATTCACAGGTTGGTAAGTGTGATATTTCGAATTACAAAAGACCAATCAAGGACATTAAGTTGTACTTGATTTATCTTTCCGACAAGTGATTAAAGAAGAACAATGTGATGAAACCTTGAATTTGTGAAATGACACATAAAACTAATTTTCCGGAAAAACCATTTGATTAAAACAAACTTAAGTGTTTTGAAATCATAATGGGAAAATAGTTTGTTGTGAGGGGGAGTTCTGATTGTTTATGCCAAGTGGATGACGAATTGAAGCAATTCGATATCGGTTGTCATTTAAAAAAAAAAAAACAAACTGTACAGGTAGAGTATCAAAGTTTGTTTTCAAATTTTCCTTGAAAATCAAAATTGAAACATATTTTGATTTTAGGGGGAGAAAAATTTTAAAAAAATTAGAAAATTTGAAAATGCCAAAAACATTGAAAAAACAAAAATGAGTTTTGGTGTATATAAGAGGAAATGATAGTACATCAGTAGACGATCACAGCATGCTAAAGATATGGAAAGTTAAAAAGTGATAAACGGTCTCACTGATGATATGCCTGTAGGTTTTTGCACATTTAGTAGATTGTGACGAGATATAAACCTAAATTCAAACTTGCTTATATCATGGGTAACATCTCTTGGATATATGGGTAACCCCTGAAATCTTGTTTGAAAGATTCCTTTTTCTGATATGCTAGGTCTTTATACTCAGTGATGTCTTGGGTATTATTCCAGGACTTCTGCTGAATGGAAGTTCTGACCTAGTCCTCGAATAATACTTTCCGCAATGCTTGAAACATAGCATCACCCTCAGCATAAATGATAAAACAATAAAATTGCTTAGCAATGCTGTTGTAAAAAAAGATCATCTAAAGGGGACACACCCAAAAGTTGAGTCATGATCTCTCTGCTGAACGGTAGTTCTGACCTGAGCTCTCATGATTCTTCATAATTTATAACCCCTTACAGATATCATCTGTGGTATACTCACCTGTAAGACTGAATATTGGGATCTCAAAGCAGTTGAACTTTGTGTGAAAATTTAAGTGGACCAGTATACTGACAATCTATGTGAATCGTTTAGAACTTAAAATGATTAAAGCTTAACGGTGCTAGTGTTTGGTCTCATAAACTGATATGATCCTCTTACTCAAAGTCACAAAAATATTGTTTGTATATATTTCTTTACTGCATTTCTTTAAACTCAAAATCCAAAAAGATTTTAGTGTGTTTTAGCATAAAGTTTTGAAAAATACAAAAAGATTTTCGACAACTGATGTTGGAGAGTTGATTTTCAAAATTCAAAGTGCTAAACTTGATGAACTAGAGGGTTGGGAGAATATGTTGAAAACTTTGAATGTTATATACAAATGTTTTGAAAGATTGTGTGGTTAGTTAATCAAGGTCATTCATTTGAACTTGATGTAACTATATAGATTGATGAATGAATGATTTCTACCAATAAGTTTCTTAAATCTAAGTGTTATAAATTTATGAAACTTATGTTGAGGTAGAGGATGTGCAGGTTAACAAAGTTTCAAATCCTGAGCAGATGCAGAATAGAGCCAGGAATTTATCCTAAACTTGAGAACCTGTGAAAGCCAGACTACGATCCCGACAGCTGAGTCTAAGGGGGAGTCTGAAGACAAGCTCAACGCAAGAGGAAGCGTGGATTCAAAGAGCCAGATATCTATCTTGGAGGAGCTTGTATTCGGAAACCAGGTGTCGATCCCAAAAGAACGGAAGCTTGACGAAAGGGGGAGCCAGAAGGAAAAAGAGTCTAAGAAGAAGGGTAGCAACGAAAGCTCGAAAACAGATCCACGGGGATTCTGTTCGTGAAAGAGAAAAGACAAGACGCTACGAGATTGACTACGGCAATATCCAAGGGGGAGTCTGTTAGTGCATTATGTGACTACGAGATTGACTACGGCAGAAACAGAAGAATTCTAGCATTTTATTGTAATATCTAGTTAAAAAGGGCAAGGTGGCAAACTTGTAAATAAGGAGAAATCCTTATATCCCTTAGCCTATAAATAGAGGAGTTAGTGTTAGAGTTTAAGACTTTTTGCTTATTTGGAGGTTTAGGAGATCTAATCTTAGAGAGAGAAAGTCTAGAGAGAGAAAGTTCTCTCATGTGATTCTCGGCTTTGTACACATCATCTTATTCAATAGAATCACGTTATTAGTACGTTCTTGTGTGTTCGGTCATGCACGTTCACGGATTCCGCACGTCGAACGTTCGTTACACAATCGTACGGTGTCAAAACCGATCCTACAAGATCTGTTTTGGACATACAAGATCTGGTAACGGTGTCAATCGTTACGCACGTTGAACGTTCGTTACGCACGTCGAACGTTCGTTACGCAATCGTACGGTGTCAAAACTGATCCTACACATCTGATGAAGAGTGTGATGATGATAGTGGAGAAATTGAAAAACTTGAATTTTATAAAAGGTTATTTTCTTCTGAAATGTTTAATGACTCCTTTGCAGAACAAATTGAAGAGCTCAAGAATAAACTTGCTGCGAAAAAGAAGAATCAAAAGGTAGCAAATGTTGAAGAAATTGTTGAATCTGAGAAGAAACAGAGTGACAATGTTCATCAAGAAACATCTGAACAAGATGAAACAACTGTGTTGTCACAGAAAGAAGAAATCAAATCTGAGGAAGAAGTTCGAATGGTAGAAGAACAGGTTGAAGAAATTCCAGATCTCAAGACTGAGAAGAAAGCTGAGGTTGAAAAGATGCCTGGGAAATGCTCAGAATGTGATCAATCTAGAGCAGAAAATGTTAAACTCTTGAAACAAGTAGAGAGTTTGACATTGGAAAATACAAGTTTAAAAGAAAAAGATTTTGAAAATCAAATAAAGATTTTAGAAGATGAAAAGTCTGTTATTTTTAAAAATAATATTGAAAACATATTGCAATAAATTCTCATCTCCAGAAAATCATTCGGCTTGAAAATGAAGCTGAAATTGATATAAATAAAATCAAGGAGTTAGAGAATAAATTGAAAGGTTTTGAGACTTCGTCATCAGTACCAGATTATATTTGTCCAAAACCGATCAATTCAGTTCCAATAAGTGACAATGTCAAATTTGAAGATTGTGATGATAAAACTGATGATGAAAATGAGAAAAAGAAATTGTTTATGAAATTAAAAGAAAAATTTCAAGAAACTATTCTACAGTCTACTGAAAAAGGCGAATGCTCAACGCAAAAATCTTTGAAGAAGAATGTAGAACAAAAACAAAAGGGTAAAAATTTGAAAAGTTTTCAAAAAGAAAATAAAAGATCACCAGTTCAATCATCAAATCATGATAAAAAATCACAAAAATTTGAAAATCAAAACTCAAAAAATGTTGGTAATAAGTGGTGCAGGTTTGACCACAGTGCTCAATCGACAAATCAAGGTTACAAGAGGAGGGATGAATACCACAAGGCCAAACAGTGTTATGATATGAATGTTTGGTATGAAAGTGGTGAATGGTACGATAACAGAGTGTGCTACAAATGTGGTTTTAGAGGACACATTGCTGTTAACTGCCAGAGTCGGAGTTTTGAGACGAGAAGATGCTTTGAATGTCAAGTCAAAGGCCATATTGTAAGAGATTGTCCAATGAAATCTAAGGGAAGATCGAGGGCTGAATCTCAGAAAATGGCAAAGAAACCAGTCAAAGTCAAAGAAAAGCCCAAAGAACAATAAGTTCTAGAACAGAAAGTAAAGCTTTCACAAGGGCAAAAAGACAGACTGAGGAAGAAAAGGAAGAAAGCGAGGGAATATCTCGAAAAGATTTTGTCCTCGGATACAACCGGAAAATCAGATAGCAGTTCTGATAAATCGTCTTGCTCGCCAAAGAATGACAGATCAAGCAAAACGAATTCATCATATACAAATCTGAGGATGAAAGGGATTTTAAAGAAAGAAAATGCAGTTAATCAAGAGATTAACAAATCAAAGAAAGTGAAATTTTCACTTTCTGGCAATGAATTTGTTTATTCGGAAACAAAGGAGCCAAGTTTTGGCAATTAATCTGACTCATTAAAGTCAGATAAGCCATGTTCAGGCAATGAATCTGGTTTGTCAAAGCCAGAAGAGCCATTTGTTCAGGTAAAAAGTGATAATTCCGTTAAGACAATCGATGATGCAAGTTTTCCATCATTGTCAAACGGAAATTTAAAACAAAAGATTGAAAAGTTTGACGATCACTCAAAAACACCCAAGGTTCATCAGGCTTGGGTGGATCTTTTTAAATGAAAAACCTGACTTGCCGGAGCTTCCAGGTTGGTTAGAGTGGAGCAGGTATCGGCATCTTTCTTGAGAAATTCACGAAAGTGATTTCGACTTACAAGTGGTTAATCAGGGACATTAAGTTGTACTTGATTTTCTACATGTGGTATTGTTGTTAAAATCGGGAAATGTTAAATTCATATATGAGATTGAAATAACAATGTGATGATACCCCTAAACCTACAAGTGGTTTGAGAAATCAACAAAACTAATTTTTCCGGAAAAAACCATTTTGATTAAAACAAACTTAAGTGTTTTGAAATCATAATGGGAAAATAGTTTGTTGTCAGGGGGAGTTCTGATTGTTTATGCCAAGTGAATAGCGATTTAAATCGATTCGATATCATGTTGTCAGTTTATTTGTACAGTTTGTTTTCAAATTTTCCCAGAAAATCAAAATTGAAACAGATTTTGATTTTAGGGGGAGTAAAAATTAAAAAAAAAATTTAGAAAATTTGAAAATGTCAAAAACATTGAAAAATGAAAAAATGAGTTTTGTTGCAAAAAGAGGAAATGATAGAAAATCAGTGGGCTATCACAGCATGCTAAAGAATTGGAAAGTCAAAATGTGATAAACGGTCTCACTAAAGATGTGACGATAGGCTCTGCTAGACTAGTAGATTTGCGATATCGATACAAACTTAAATGAAAAAGCCTAGTTCTAGTGGGAAACATGATTGAAAGCATAGTACTTAGTTTTGTCTTTCTTGATTGTGTACCTACTCGGTAATCGCTGAATGTCAAAAGACAAAAAACTGGTTAAGTTTGTGAACTTTCACAACTTTGCTGAAAAATCACTGTGATTGTGTATTTCTTTTTGAGAAGATTTAAACTTGTTTTATTTCTATATTTTGTTTAAGCATTGGACATCCTCTGCGTATACGTGAGTATCGAACTGGATGTTATTGCCTAAACGTTCTGTGTTATTTTCTTTGGTGTTTCGTTTAAGCTTTGGATCACCTCTGCGTATACGTGAGTATCGAACTGGTGGTTAAAGCCTAAACAATTTCAACTTGTTTTTTATTTTACCTTATTTTGTTTAAACATTGGACTTTCTCTGCGTATACGAAAGTATCGACCTGATTGTTAATGTTTAAACATTCTGAGTTGTTTTCGCACTAATCACAGTTGATAAAAGTTTAAAGGCATTACTTGAGTTAGTGTATTGCATGATGAGGGGATATGCTGAGATCGTGGGGCCCATAAGATTTTAGTGCAAAATTAATATACCTTAACGTATCGGTAAGCATTTCGAAAGTTTTTAGATTTAGCTTAAGAGGACAAATATATCGTCAATCAACGTGAATCGTTTAGAACTTAAAATGTTTAAAAGCTTAACGGTGCTAGTGATGTGTTTCAAAAACTGATATGATCCTCTTGCACAAACTCACAAAAAAACTGATATGATCCTCTTGCACAAACTCACAAAAATAGTGTTTGTAAATATTACAAGAAGTTGAGAAGATCGATCAAGACTGAAGAATGAGAAGACTCGATACTTCAGACTCGTCAACATCCGAGGGGGAGTCTGTTAGTGCATACGTCTGTTGACTTCATCTTGTATCGAGTCTTGTACGAGATTGTATAGATCAGGGCACGGAAAACGAGGAAATATGTGTTTTTAGGTAATTTCGTTTGAAATGACATAGGTGTCATTTCACACGAAATCAAGTGGGTAATTCCTTTTGAAATCAAGCTGTTAATTCCGCTTGAAAGTAATTCCGCTTGAGCATGTTCAAGCGAAATCACTATGCCTATATATACCCTTGATCTGATTTCGTTTGTATGCTTCTTGGTTCCAACGCCGAAGTGCTGCCGAAGTGTCTCTAGCCTGTAAACTGTTATTTGATCAATAAACAAGACAGTTAATAGTGATTCTAGTGTTATACAAGCTGAACGAAGACCGAATCAATGAATTCCGCCCCTGATTTAGTCTAAGAACTCTTCTGATCGACTCGTTTGGTTCTCAAAACGATCCTACACATTTGGATTCTTGAAAATGATCGATAATGTATATTTTGTTGTTTTTCTTACTTGATATTAAAGAATATGATTAAATGACAAATCTTTTATTTATGGACTTGCAGAAAAAAAGTTATTGACAGTGGTACTCAATTCTACAGTTTTTAGAGGAATATTTATTTATTGATATACTCTAGATAAATCGATAAATATTAAATGCGTTATCTGAATGACATATATATGTTAAACATTGTTGGTTCATATTTGTTATAAATAATGAAGTATCTGATAAAATACATTGTCTCATTTTTTCTTTGATTTTTAACCAGAAACATCATATCTTGGAAGAGGTCTTTTTATAAATATTTGGACTATCTTAATTCCAAAATCTTGGTAAGATTATTACATTAAAACCATTTTCTACAGTTTTATTGTTAACAATTAATTCACATATAACACTTGGCAATACTTAAATACTTGAACTCAACAGATAATACCACAAAACTTTGCAAACAATCATTTACTCAAAGAAGTTCCTTGTAACGTTGGCGTTATAGAGTGTGTAAACGGTATGAGATGGGATTACCGATTCTCAAAACACAATGGAAGTTTTGCTCTAAAAGAAGGATGGTTCTCAGTTGTCTCTGACCTTTCATTGAAAGAAGGATGTCTATTGGTATTTAAAAAAACTGCACCATATACATATCTGCTGACACCTTTTGAAAAAGTTCATCATTATCCAACAAAACTCCCAATGATTTCTATGTTCACATCAATATCGTTTGAGAGGAACTTTGGATGTATGGATTCATTCTCCCATACTTTTACTGATGTTTGTAAGGACGTGTTGATAAGTTTTGGTATTTTAATCCAATACTTAAATGTTACTATAGTAATTAGTGATATAGTTGTTAATTTTACTATACCTTTGTTGATTTCATAATTTTATATCTTTTTGTTCAGCTAATATCCAATGACACAGATTATGACAGTAGTTATGTTGTATCGAATGAATCATCCGATGATATCGACGACGCAGATTTTGATGCTGCTGTCTCAGATTATGAAGCTGATCCTGATGTATACCCCTTACAATTCGTATGGTATTGCAACAAACATTTTGTAAGTTTATTCTGTTAATATATTATTCCTCATTCTTTGGATGTTAAATGTTTGTTACAATTAAGCTGTTTTTTTGTTACTTTCCTTAAATACATTATTTATTTCTTATTAATTATTGCTATTTTATATTTAATTTTAAGCGCCTGAATGTGAAAGTAGCGTCTTTATCAAGGATTCATAGAACATTGAAGATGACAGTTGAAAATCTGAATGGAGTTGACACTGTAATTGACTTTCGACAGGAGAAGCATGGCAAGGGATTTAGATACGCGGCTTGTCAATTCACCAAGAAGTTCACGAAGCCCAATGGTATGTACAGAAATATGAGATGCAAATTTGTCTACTCTAAAGAAAAAAGCCAAGATGATCTTAAAGAAAGTGTACAGATAGTTGTGGTTGTTGGTATTATCTCATTTGAGATAAATTATGGGATGGTGATGTATCAAACTTCTATATTTTGAAAACTTACGACTTACGAATATTTAAATTATAATCATCTTATCTTGTTATTTATATTAACTTAAACATTTGTTGTACATTCTTCATATATTTTAATTGGCTCTTCATGATACATTACAACTTGAATTATACTCTGTAAATTTATGGCCAGTCATCGATACTTAAAAGGCTTCAACAAATTTATGGACAGTCATCGACACTTAAAAGGCTTTTCTTAAAAGGCTTCAACAAATTTATGGGCAGTCATCGATACTTAAAAGTCTTCAACAAATTTATGGGTGATCATTGTCATAACTTCACTTGATTTAACCTCTGACTTCAAACAAATTTATGCACTCAACCTCTATTTAGATAGAGGTCTGACAAACCAAAAGCTTTGTGAAACAAAAAATCTATTCAAGAAAAGTCTGTTGTTCCAAACAACCTCTGCTGATCAACACAATGACTGTTATAGCAGTTAACCTCTGCTGATAAACACAACCTCTGCTGCTCAATATGAATACAAAAGCATCATAAAGCTGACATCTGCTGTTACTTAACAGATGATACAATCTTTTAACATCTGAAACATCTGCTGTTGAAACAAAGGTCTGCCAAACATAACATCTGCTGATCATTCCACAGTATAGATTGCTAACATCTGTTGTGCCTTAACAGATGATGCACTTCAACAGAGGATTTCAAACATCTGTTTACACACGCATCATGATGAACATCTGCTGATAAACACCGAGATGGTTCAAGCAAAGGTCTGCCAAAGAGAACCTCTGCTATGGACTAACAGATGATGCAGTTCAACAGAGAATGTTTAACAGCAGTGCTTTAACAGACCATGATCAACAGATGATAAGGTCTGTTGAAGCGAACACTGCTCAACAGATTCTAACAGTTTTCCTACTAACCAATTCATTAAAGCAGTACTCAGTCACTAAAAATAATATATAACACTACTACTTGTCCAAAAAATGAACATTAACAATAATATAATAACAATACTATTCAAACTGTAGCAACTAGATACAAAATTCATCAGTTTAGATGATTCAAATTGTAGCCATAACATACCAAACTTTCAAACACAACAGGTTAAGACACACATAACTAAAAACCAAAATTTTAGTCTTCAAAATTGTTAGACATTTTCATAAATCTAACAACCATTATCGAAGCTGTAACAAAATCTAAACACTGATACACTAAACACTGTTACATAAGAAAAACTAATACATAAATACTGATGTTGAATCCGCTGTAGATGCTGAACCACTTCTGTTACTGACCACTAGTTTTCCTTTGGTTGATCAGGCCTTAGGTACATAAGTGCTTGTCTTTAACAGGGCTTTATCTTCAACAGTAAATAGATCTCATCAGTCTTTAAGTCCATCAGTCTTTATAAGGAGCAGTGGTTAGTTATAACAGTCCTTAGCATGATCAACTGTTATAACCACTCCATAACCCTTTGAGAGGAATCATTGCATTACACCCTGTTGAAAAACAAAATCAATAAATTTAGGGAAAATGGGTTTGAAAGATGATAACCCAACAGTGGAGGATCTCATTCTACAGCTCCGATAAATTCAATGGTATTCTCAAATAATGGTTCCTAGATGTTTGAAGACCGACAAATGTCCACAGTGCTGCTTCTTTGGACATTTATCGGTCTTCAAAAATCTAGGAAGCATTATTTGAGAATACCCTTGAATTTATCGAAGCTGTAGAATGAAATCCTCAACTGTTGGGTTATCATCTTTCAACCCCATTTTCCCTAAATTTATCAATTCTGTTTTTCAGACCTCCCAAAGCCACCTATCCGCCTCCAAAGAGATCGAGACAACTTGAAGCATAACCTGGACTTGCTGTCATTCCACCAGTTCAATATTTAATCCGAATATACCAACTCAATATAAATAACAAATATTTGGTGTGCTACAACTGTAAATAACTCAGGAAACAGATTTGAAACCAAAAATATGGATTATAGAGATCTATGAATGAAATATGGGTGAATAAACAAACAAAATTGATTGTCAAAAACAAAAACTACAAACATATCAAGATCAATCTACTCGTAATCACATGGTACACCAATGCAAGCATCTGAATAAACAATAACAAATCAAAGACAAAATCAAAAGCTACAAACATATCTTACAATTTCATAGAATCATGAAAGAAATTAGGTCACGGATTATTACCAGATTTAGCGAGAGAAGAATCGATGGAAGCATTGGAGAAGATGACGATTTGAAGAAACTTCAATCTGGAAAAGATGTCACACCCCAACCGATGACGGAAACATCGGGGCGCGACACTGAGCGAAACAGATTGTCCAGGAGAAATTCCACAACAACTAAATTACCGGATAGTTAATATTATATCCCATACCATAACCCATCAAATAATTCAATCATTACAGACATCGATATCTCTAAGACAAATAACATGTTCCGATAACTTAGATTTAATAAGTAAATAAATTGTCTTTGTTTCTAGACACCATCCTAACTTGATTTCCCAGCAAGTAACAAGCAAAGCATCCTAAGCACCTGTCACATACGTTAAAATAGAGGTCAATACACATAGTGTAAAGGTGAGCATACAAGTTTGATACTATAATAGAGTTCGAAATAGTTTACGCATAACCAGTATGTATCATGTAGCAAAGTGAAAGCTAGTAGGTTATCGACAGAGAAATATGCACAGACATGACTGTGAGTTGTAGAATGCGCAACACATATCCCTACTGGGACACGTGAAGTAAAGCCCTTAACAACCCCTGTCCACGACAGGTGCTTAGTCCAAACTATAGTACTATCGTTACTAAGGTGTCAGGCAACAATCAATGTGTTAACATAACATACAAGCATTCATCGAATAACACGTAACATGCAATATCGGCCAGCGTATAAATAGTGTTGCGTTGTGTGTCGTTTGTGATTTGAATAAGTAACGTATGTAACACCAAAAAGTGCATATAGCAAAAAGGGTTTGAGTATACTCACAGATAGCGTTTAATTTAATAAACACTGTCTTGGATTGAAGGGAGCGTTGAGAAATTAGCCTGAACAGTTAACGATAGCATAAGCGAATAACGATGCGATAAATGGTGCAAAGTGATGAAGTGTCGGATGGCAATCGATCTGATGTCAATCCGTTCAGATGGTCATCTTATCGGATGGCCATTCAGTCGGATTGACATTCGTTTGGTAAGGATGTGTTTATGTATGATGGCTTTGAAGTTTTCGTTGAAGCATTTTGAAAACAGAGAAGTATCTCTACCGTTCAGGTCATCAAACGAACGGTCGTTCGATCGGATAGCGATCCGATTGGTAGGACACTTAGTGAGAACAAGTTCATAATAGGATGGTCACTCGATCGGATAGCAATCCGATCAGATGACAATCCGTTAGAAACTGATGTTCTTTGAAAATTATGAAATGATTAAGTGTCGAAGTTCCAAATGTCAGATGATTGGATGGTCGTTCGATCGAATGGCTATCCGATCGGACGACAATCCGTTCGACGTTCAGAGCTTTGAAAGTTTGAAGAAAAGTTTAAGTGTGGAACCAAGTGCAATCTGATCGGATAGTAGTTCGATCAGATGGCAATCTGATCGGATGGCTATCCGATCGGACGACAATCCATTCCAACGAATTTGATCATCTTGAACTTGATTATTTTGAAAAGTTTTGCGGTTTGCTCGAGACGGTATGACAACATTCTAAAAAACGGAACCTTGGCAAGTCCCAAGTCGTTCGATCGAACAGGAATCACCCTAATCTGATCAGTTGACTGTTCCTTGACGGTTGTTCATGTTTATCCCGAAATCGGTTGTCTCATTGATAGGATCCAGATATCAAACCGACACATCACTAGAGAAGAGTAGAAGGCCTGAACGAGTTCCGATTCTATCAGTTTTGAGTGCATTGAGTGTAAAAGAGTTGAAAGAAAGTTGGAAAAGCTTCTTTCAATCCTTTCATCTTTGAAAATGTTTATATCTATGCAAAATCATTGTGAAATCATGTGGAAATCTTTCAGATCTGAGTTATTCTTGGTGGAATGAGGTCAAAACTTGAAGTTCATAAGAACTCCATGATGACATCACCCTAGAACACCTCAAATCCATTGATTTCATGGTTAAAAGTTAAGATTCAAAGGAGAAAATGATGAAGAAGTGTGTGAAGATCATAGAAGTACAAGATTTAGGTTGAAAACTTACAAGAATTACGAGAAATCGAGAGAAAGGAGGTCTTGAGCGTACTGGTCGAGTGAGAGGGAGCTGTCACATCACAAATGAGGTGACAGGGGGTATTTATAGGTTGCCAAAAAGGGAAAGTGCACAAGTGTCGGATAGGACGACACCGATCGGATGATACTCCAATCGGATGGCCATTCGATCGAGTGGCTCCGATGAGTTGGTTTTCGACATTTCGTTTCGCGTGATGAGCGTTGCGATGCGGTTGAGCGAGTTTCGATTAAACGATGCGATAGATTAATCATAACTGTTTTGGTCAAAAATTACCGAAGCAATTAAGTGATCAAATTAGTTAAGTGAGGTAGTGTGCTAGAAATGAGTGTCGAAAATACGTTAATCAAGTTAATTGCAAAAAACAGTTTCAGGATACGGCTCAGGATATTGAGCTGTATCTATGATCAAACAATGAGCAAAAAAGTAAAGGTTGACACGTGATGTACGAGGAAAGCCCTTGATCAATCTAGATCGCCGGCACAAAACCTCGGGAGCTGACAATCGTAGCTGCCTTGTTCTTCTATTGCTTTAAATTTCAGGATACAGTGCAGGATGTGATGCAGATCAACTAGGTGTTACAATGTAATTTGATTACAAGTGTTTGTGTGTAGTGACTGCTGAAAGCTAGAGAGCAAAAGTGTTCAAAAGTGTGTGTGAAAGTTGCGTGCCTTAATCTGATCCGCTCCCATCTATTTATAGTAAAAGAAATGCAACAAACTATCCTAATAAACCGGGATCTGGCGAATATTCCCCACTCGAACGTTGTAGACCTGGTCTTTCGGGTTCAACGTCTCTCACATAACAGATACGCCCGAGTCTTGAGGAGAAGAAGTCCATCTGACCGTTAATAACCCATGGCATCTAACCTGCACATGGTTAATTTAGTTAACACCAGGATATGGCTCAGGATGATACCAATATCCTAATCCAGTATCCTGATCACAAGTAAACAACCAAAAGCAGGATATTAGTCAGGATATATATTGTCACACCCCCAAAATCCACACGCGGAGTATCACCGCTTGGAGGCGTGACTGACCAGGATCAAGCCACCAATCATATTGAACAATGTACGTAGTAAAAATAATTCATCCAAACAATATGAAAGGTGATCAAAACCAAAGCATAGTTAAGTGTTTAGCGGAAGCATAATTGTAAAACCCAAAGAAAGTATTAAGTACGAAATAAAGTAATGTTTTTAACATGGCACACACTGCCATGTCCCACAACGACCGCGCCTCCCTGTGCAAGCTCCATGAGTACCTAACGACCTGCAAGGCATGTAGCAATGAATCAACAACAAAGTTGAGCGAGTTCACAGTGGGTTGTTTAGTAATAGTATTCGTTTCGTAAATCGTATGTTCGTTTGTAACCCATGTATCGTTTTAATTAGTATCGCGGTCTCCCAGACATGTTTGCGAAGATTAGTAGGGGCTTCCCATGTGTTACTAGACCACGCGTATCAACTGCTACGAAAATGTAAGAGGTGCCCTAAGTCAATGTCTATCAGCATTGACCCTTTGCCCATAGTCCATTAGTACAAGCCCGTCCGACTGGCACGGTGTGAGGTTTGTTAAACCTAATAGCGCTATTAACTAATGACCCGCTCGCCATAGGCCTTGGCGATTAAGTCGATAAATGAGGGACTTAAAGTGATATAGTGATGGTCTTATGGTCGTACGTATCCTGTTGTATGGGGAATACGCAAGTTTGTAGTTACCGTTGTGTACGTAGGTTTTACGTACGTGCCCTTCAATCCGAGGACAATAAAAAGTAGTTTAATAGTAATGATAGTACGAGTAGTTATTCAATCCCATTCCCAACCCTTGGGAATCCCATGCCTTGGAAAGAGTGTGAACTCACCTTGGTTTGCTCGGTATGCTAGACTATGTGTTCCCAAGTAATCAGTCAAGTCCTATAGTATGCACCTATATTCAATCAGTTCCAGTTCGTAAAGTTTCACTTGAAATCAATATCACAGGTGTGTTTGGCAGTTAACATCATGAATCACACAACAGTTAATCACACTCATACAGTTCATGCATACATACAAGTTATTCAAATCGAACCAAACACTGTTCATTAACTCCATAAGTACATATCATCATCCTATTCGGAATTACGGTTCGAACTTGCTATTACTCGATCATAACATTAGTCAAGCAAGAAAGAAATTTTCGAAAATTAATTATCACAATTGCTGACAATTCAATACCCACTCAAACCAATTATTTATTATCATTGTTGACAGTTCATAGGTTCACATCTTCACTACCATCATGCATGATTAATATAAAGCTTCTACATGATGATCACATCATCACGTCCCCCATCAATCATCACTAAACAAAGTCAACATCTAGCATTCATGCAACTACCATTATTGATATTAGTCTAACATTTATCACCTCCAACAAATACATCATGCAACGATCATTACTAAATAATAATTCAAAGTGAAGCACTAACCAAGTATGATGATGAGACATGGTTGAAACTCTAATCCCCATGCTCTTAATTATATGATCATAATCGGTCGTTATGAGGTTTCATGTTAATCACGTGATCATCAGTTTATTATGATTATGTAGAGTGGTTAAAAATCAACATTCAAAAGTATTATCCATTCACTCAATATTAAAAGGATTCACATATTCCTAAAATGGTCAGTAGGTCACATGTTAGGCAATTAATAACATTCAGTAGACACATGCTATACAAATGATGAAGTGGTGATTGTTTTTCATTGGCCCAAATTGAATCAATTCACAAATGATAACACATATAACAAGCACAGACTAGTGACAATCACATGCAATTATAAGAACAATGGCCGACAATTCTGCAGTGATCCTTATCACTTGGTTGCATTATCAAGACTTCACATGCAATGGTATGATATAGAGTGATGGCAACAGGAATAAAGAAAAACGATTAATGATAACACTAACCTAAATGGATATCGACTGAAGCAAGGAATCGGAAGGATTCAATGATGACGATGATGTTTGCCGTCGCCCACTGATGCGTGTGAAGTGTTATATATTTTAGGTGTATATTTTAAGCCTCTTTAACACTTATTTTTAGCCAAGTTTTAAATTTATAAAACACGATATTTTACTAACACTAAACACACATATGGGCAAGTGTACCCATCGTGAGCGTAGTATAGTGTTGGCAAGATACCGAGGTTGTCCAAGGACACAACAGCTTTTAGTACCGGTTTATCCTCAACGTCTAATCAAAATAAAATGTTTAGCAAAATGTTTTAAACTAAGAAAAATAAAAACTAACTAAAATGGTGAAAAGAAAAATAAAAATAAAAACAGATAGACAAGATGAATCACTTGGTTCCGACTCGTATCTAGTGTAACCTTTGATTATTTCCGCACTTTTGCACATAATTAAGAGATTATCTTAGTTATTGTAGTAGGCCCCTCTTTTGAAGGTGACGTTACCCTCACCTCAGTAGTTTGAGTCAGCAATGATACAATCCTAAAATGGTGGATTATTGGAAGATAATTAATTAAGTTATTAATGCAATATTATGGTAGGCCCCTCTTTTGGAGGTGACGTTACCCTCGACTAAGTAGTCTGAGTCAGCAGGGATACAGTCCTAAATAGCCGGGTTATAGTATTAATAGTAGTTAACTTATGAGGGAATCAAAGAGTTTGGACCCCCGCCATCCAATACCGTGAAGTATTGAAGGAGGTCCTACTAAATTTGACCCAGGTCCGTTGCAGGACCTCTAAACGCTGAACAATGGCAAGACCTTTACCAAACCGTTCCCTTAACCCCCGACCAGGTAGCCAACATACCTCCATATAGACCGTGGAGATATGAATGGTGAAAATCTTTTATTTTATATAGACAGTAAAATAATCTCAAGACACCACGGACAAACGATAAAGAAAGATCACCTTCAACATAAGCAACTAGTTATTAAAGTCATTAATACGAAACCAAATAAAAAGTGCAAAAGATTAGAAATAAAAAGTATTACACTAGACACTTTGTCTTCACCAAGTGATGTAAGAGACTTAGGCAAACATGGACTTGATTGTCAAGAACTCTTACGATCAATCTTGGATCCCGAGACGACTCACACACTCTACGATGGACAATGGATGATGGTGGTGGATGGTGGTGTTATGGTGGTGGTGGGTGGTGGGTGAAGTGTGAGAGAGGTGGTGAGCCAAGGGATGGTTTGAGCTTGAGCCAAGCACATCTATTTATAGGCTGAACAGAAGCTCGGGAACAGCCCCGTGTCCAGTGGGCACGGCCCCGTGTCCACATCCTTCTCTTTCTTCATTAAATGCAGTTTTGTCTTATTAGTTGACCACGCCCCGTGTCCGCTGAGCACGACCCCGTGGTGCAGAAGAATCTTTGTACTATGCAGATTTGCTGGATTGTGCGAATCTTATAGTTGACCACGGCCCCGTGTCCGCTGAGCACGGCCCGTGGTGGGCAATAGAAGCTTCTACAACTTTGTCTTTTCTACCGACACTTGTGCACGCCCCCGTGCTGGCTGAGCACGGGGCGTGTTCAGGCTTCTGATCTCTTGTTTTGCTTGGGAAGATGCTGTCGTGGGGTCGGGCATGTCACATCTTGTTCCTTTTCTTGTATTTATGTCAGATTTTGATGTCTTTTTGCTTCTTTTGTTAATTTGAGCTCATTTAATCCTGAAAATACAAAAGGAAGACAAAAGCACACTTTTTCCAACATTAGTACTAAAAAGGGGTTAGTTTTATGCCTCATTTGATGAAATTTATATGTTAATATTTGAACACATCAAATACCCCCACACTTGAATCTTTGCTTGTCCTCAAGCAAAACTCTTTAATATGTGGCTATTTACACACCCAAATGGAATGGGTAGAGAAGAAGGTTTTTGGGCTTGTCGTAGAGTGTCGGGATTTCCAAGATTCTTTATTTAATTTTATTTTTATTTATTTACAATCCTATTCGTCATGATTTATTTAAAACTTTTCATAAGATAAATTACTTATTAGGGCATAACATGCCTTTGTAAAATTCTATTTATATACAAGTTCACATACCTCACAGGGATCACTCAACACTCGGCCGAAAATGTATTTTTGTGGATCACTCGAGAGCGGCATGGAACTTACTCCTACCATAGGCTTGCCAAGCAATCAATCCTCCTCCTTTTTAACTTATATACCTTTGTAAATATCAAGAGGACTTTGTGGGTTAAGGGTTAGGCTTGGGTTAAAGGTAGGTGGTTGGGTTGGTGGTTAGTAAAAAGGGCGAAAAGCGTAACAACTGTCGGTTTTCGTATGACTTCCTATTTTTGTAACTTTTATTTTGATGAAGCCATTTATTCAAACAAAGTTATTTTTGATGAACTTGTTTGTTTATTTTCTTTTGCTTCATCATCAACAACAAAGGGTTTTTTTTTTTTTTTTTTTTTTGAAGTCATTTAAAGAACCGAACTTGTTACTGAAACAAAGGGGTAAAAATGAAAAAGGTTTTGGTGGGTAAAAAGGGTGTTTGGTTTGGGTTATGAAATGAAAAGGTTTAGGCTCAAAGGGGCTAACTAGGGGGATTTTGGGTAGGTGGTAAAAAAAAAGAAAAGAAAAATAATGGTGTAGAAATAAAAAGGGTTAGTCCTAATGCCTCCATCATTTACTTACTCGGGTTTAAGTTGGTAAGGACCGGGAATGTATCGTCATGGCAAGTTCTAGAGTCGTAAGAACTAAGCGGCTATTCACACAAGAAACGAAAATGAGCATTTAGTCAAATGATATGTAAGTGTTTGCTCAATAAAGGCTCAAAACTCACTTTTGTGGGAATGGGTTTTTATGTGATCAAGTATATATAATTAAATTTTAACTAAGCTTGTCATGCCTTTTCATAATTTTCTTATGTTGGTTCTTTTTATCACGACGCTATCGGTTGTAAATTCATAAAAATATAACCTTTTTAAGAACTTGAATTTCCCGAATTAAACCTAGACAAGTAAACAAAATGAATTTTTTTTTTAAAAAATTTGGGGTGATTAGCGGTTCCAATAGAGTTTTGTGTAAGGCTTGTATTTAGGACTTGCAAGTTTCAAGGTTTTAGCATCCCACCCACACTTAAATTACACATTGTCCTCAATGTGTCCCAAATATAAATTTTTAGGTTTATTGAATGTGTAAAAAGATGTGAAAAGCAAAAATTTTGTGTTACTAGGCGCTGAACACGGCCCCGTGTGATCTGGGCACGGCCCCGTGTTCAAGTGCCAGCAACAAAATTAAATAAGAGAAACAGAAGTCTGGACACGGGGGCGTGTTGGGTGAACACGGCCCGTGTCCAGTTACCTGAACTGGGTCTTTTTCTGCAGACTGTGCAGCATGGGGCCGTGTTGGGTGGACACGGCCCGTGCCGAGATTACTGCAAACGAAGAAATTTGTCGGACGGTTCTGTTTTCCTGTATGGAGTGCTGGTTCAAGTTTCCCTTGCATCCTTTGCCATCTCAAGTGTGTTTTATTCCTGAAAATTAAAACTATCTAGAAAACAAGAAAATTAATCTAAACTAAACTAAACTAAGGATAGTTCCGTGGAATGCCTCCATGGTGCGCCACGTTTATAAGGGTCCTTGGCTAGACCCAAAGCCTGGTCACATGTTACCCAAGTGGGATGTATTGCATCCCAAGTTACACCGTCGGAGAGCGTCATTCAAGCTTGAGTCTATGACCTTCATGTAGTTGACCGGGTCTTCTTCCTCTATTTTCTTTCCACATTCAAACTTCACTTCCTCGTCCCCAAACTTCAATGTTAACGTTCCGTCATTCATATCTACCACTGCTTGGGCGGTGGCTAGAAATGGCCTCCCGAGGATGAGAGGGACTTCGGTGTCTTCTTCCATGTCTAGGATGACAAAGTCAGTTGGAAAAACGAAGTTGTCAACCTTGACCAGTAGATTTTCAGTGACACCTTGTGGAAATTTGACGGACCTGTCGGCGAGTTGTATGCTCATCTTTGTAGGGCTAGTTACTCCTAGGCCAAGTCGTTTGAACATTGACGTGGGCATGAGGTTAATGCTAGCCCCAAGATCGGCTAACGCATTACGAACGGGGGACTCCCCAATCGAGCAAGGAATTGTGAAGCTCCCGGGATCGATTTTCTTTTGTGGAAGTTTGTTGAGTACTAAAGCGGAGCATTCTTCGCCTAAGTTAACTAATTGCAATGATTCAATTTTCCTTTTGTGAGTGAGGAAGTCCCTCATAAATTTTGCATATTTAGGCATTTGGGTTAGGACCTCAATAAAAGGAATATTGACATGCAATTGCTTTAGTAAACTTTCGAACTTTGTGAATTGCTCATCGGTCTTTTGACGATTTAACCTACCGGGGTACGGAATTGGAGGAGTCTTAATGGGCTCTTGATTTGGTGAAGAAGCCTGTTCTAGTTGAGGTGTAGGTGAAGTCGTATTTTGACGTTGACCCCCTTCAACTGGTGGTAATGGAGTATCCTCGGGACCCACGGTTCGGTTTCTCAATGTGATAAGGTGTACTTGTGCCTTTGGGTTGGTTTCGGTATTACTTGGTAATGCGCCTTGTGGTCTCTCGGAGAAATTTTGAGATAGTTGATTTAATTGTTTTTCAACGTTTTGAATGCTAGGTTGTTGATTTCTAAAATTCGATTCCAATTGTTGGAATCGATCCGAGTTTTTCTTTTCGGTGTCGGAGATGAGGCGAGATATGGTATCTTCAAGCCTTTCTCTTCCACCTTGTTGTTGAGAGAAATTTTGTGGTTGTTGAAAATTAGTTCGTTGGTTTTGTTGGTTACTACTATTGCCGGGATCTCTCCAACCAAGATATGGGTGGTTACGCCATCCTTGGTTGTTGGTACCCGTTGGAGGACCCGACGGCCTAGGTCTATTATCAATGTAGTTTACCGTTTCTGTTTGTTCATCTAATTCTTTCATACAACTCCAATTTTCATGTGACCCACCACACCCTTCACAAGCCATAACCGAGGCCGTTTTTGTCATTTCTAGCTTTTTGATTTTCGAAGAGAGGGCCTCGATTTGTGCTTGTAAAGAGGTGCTCTCATCAACCTTATAGGCGCCCGGGGCAATAGATTTATTACCTCGGGGAGTGTGGCATTGAAAATTGGTTTGAGCAATTTTCTCAATTTGATTATATATTTCATTTGGGCGACGATTACCTAAAAGTCCCCCGGAGCTTGAATCAAGTGTTTGTCTTGTGTGTGGCAACAACCCATTGTAGAAAGTGGATACTTGTTGCCACACCGCTAGACCGTGATGAGGACACTTTCTTAGAAGCTCCTTGAACCTTTCCCAAGTTTTATATAAGGATTCCCCATCCTCTTGTGAGTATGTATTAATTTCAGTCATTAATTTAGCCGTTTTAGCCGGAGGGAAATACTTATATAAAAACTTTTGGGCAAGTTCATCCCAGGTGTTTACCGAGCCAACTGGGAGGGTGTTAAGCCAAGCCTTAGCTCGGTCTTTTAGTGAAAATGGAAACATTCGAAGGCGGATGGCATCGTTTGATGCTCCATTGATCCGAAAGGTATCACATATTTCTAAGAAATTAGTAATATGCAGATGGGGATCCTCGTCCGCAAGCCCATGGAAGGTTGCGGAGTTTTGGAGCATTTGTATCAAATGCGGCCGAAGTTCGAAGTTATTGGCTTCGACATTTGGTGCATTGATAGCGGCGCCGAGATTCCCTACGGTGGGCCGTAGGTAATCCATGAGGGTACGTTGATCCGCCATTGGAAGTGGGTCCCCCGAAACTTTCTCTTGATTTTTAGCTTTAAGTCTTTTTCTGAGAAAGCGTTCGGGTTCTTCTAGAGGTTCTTTTATGTCTCTACTAGAACTGGAGCTCATGCACTACGTAGGAGGTTCAAATGTGGTGCCTAGGTTCCAAGTCCTGCAATAAAAACAGAAAAGAACGTTGGTCAGAATGTTCACCACGGCCCCGTGCTCAGCGAACACGGCCCGTGGTCAGAGGTACAGTGATTGTCTTCTGGATCCCTGTTACTGGGAGTTGGACACGACCCCGTGTTGCACCAACACGGCCCCGTGTTCAGCTTTCTGTAACTCAGAAAATAAAAACTGCCAGTGATGATGCTAGGCACGGCCCGTGTCCGACCAGGCACGGCCCGTGCTGAGCTCTGCAGAAACTGAAAAAATTAAAAAAAATCCTAAAAAAAAAAACTGAAAAATAAGAAAAACGATTAGGCCGTTGATTCCTAACTCTCTTAAAATCCTTGTGTCCCCGGCAGCGGCGCCAAAAACTTGATACGTGTGAAGTGTTATATATTTTAGGTGTATATTTTAAGCCCCTTTAACACTTATTTTTAGCCAAGTTTTAAATTTATAAAACACGATATTTTACTAACACTAAACACACATATGGGCAAGTGCACCCATCGTGAGCGTAGTATAGTGTTGGCAAGATACCGAGGTCGTCCAAGGACACAAGAGCTTTTAGTACCGGTTTATCCTCAACGTCTAATCAAAATAAAAAGTTTAGAAAAATGTTTTAAACTAAGAAAAATAAAAACTAACTAAAATGCTGAAAAGAAAAATAAAAATAAAAACAGATAGACAAGATGAATCACTTGGTTCCGACTCGTATCTAGTGTAACCTTTGATTATTTCCGCACTTTTGCACATAATTAAGAGATTATCTTAGTTATTGTAGTAGGCCCCTCTTTTGAAGGTGACGTTACCCTCACCCCAGTAGTTTGAGTCAGCAAGGATACAATCCTAAAATGGTGGATTATTGGAAGATAATTAATTAAGTTATTAATGCAATATTATGGTAGGCCCCTCTTTTGGAGGTGACGTTACCCTCGACTAAGTAGTCTGAGTCAGCAGGGATACAGTCCTAAATAGCCGGGTTATAGTATTAATAGTAGTTAACTTATGAGGGGATCAAAGAGTTTGGACCCCCGCCATCCAATACCGTGAAGTATTGAAGGAGGTCCTACTAAATTTGACCCAGGTCCGTTGCAGGACCTCTAAACGCTGAACAATGGCAAGACCTTTACCAAACCGTTCCCTTAACCCCCCGACCAGGTAGCCAACATACGTCCATATAGACCCTGGAGATATGAATGGTGAAAATCTTTTATTTTATATAGACAGTAAAATAATTTCAAGACACCACGGACAAACGAGAAAGAAAGATCACCTTCAACATAAGCAACTAGTTATTATAGTCATTAATACGAAACCAAATAAAAAGTGCAAAAGATTAGAAATAAAAAGTATTACACTAGACACTTTGTCTTCACCAAGTGATGTAAGAGACTTCGGCAAACATGGCCTTGATTGTCAAGAACTCTTACGATCAATCTCGGATCCCGAGACGACTCACATACTCTACGATGGACAATGGATGATGGTGGTGGATGATGGTGTTATGGTGGTGGTGGGTGGTGGGTGAAGTGTGAGAGAGGTGGTGTGCCAAGGGATGGTTTGAGCTTGAGCCAAGCACATCTATTTATAGGCTGAACAGAAGCTCGGGCACCGCCCCGTGTCCAGTGGGCACGGCCCCGTGTCCACATCCTTCTGTTTCTTCATTAAATGCAGTTTTGTCTTATTAGTTGACCACGCCCCCGTGTCCGCTGAGCACGACCCCGTGGTGCAGAAGAATCTTTGTACTATGCAGATTTGCTGGATTGTGCGAATCTTATAGTTGACCACGGCCCCGTGTCCGCTGAGCACGGCCCGTGGTGGGCAATTGAAGCTTCTACCACTTTGTCTTTTCTGCTGACACTTGGGCACGCCCCCGTGCTGGCTGAGCACGGGACGTGTTCAGGATTCTGATCTCTTGTTTTGCTTGGGAAGATGCTGTCGTGGGGTCGGGCATGTCACATCTTGTTCCTTTTCTTGTATTTATGTCATATTTTGATGTCTTTTTGCTTCTTTTGTTAATTTGAGCTCATTTAATCCTGAAAATACAAAAGGAAGAAAAAAGCACATTTTTTCCAACATTAGTACTAAAAAGGGGTTAGTTTTATGCCTCATTTGATGAAATTTATATGTTAATATTTGAACACATCACCCACTTAATGAGAATTTAGGGTTTCGATAACTGGTCATATGCACACGTATTACGCTAAAATACGTAACTGTTATGAGGTTGGGCCCTAACTGGGCTTTGGCGAACTCGGGCCGGCGAAAACACTTGTTTTCACCGAGAGGCTAGGGGCGAAAACACATTGTGTTTTTTGTCGAGCATGGTTGTGGCGAAAACCCTTTTGGTTTTCGTCATATACAGCAAAGTATATTAATATATATATATACATACAATATTAATAACACCTTACCTAGTTCACAAAATCCATAACTAGTATTCAATCAATTAATCACTAATTAGTAATGTACAAAACAGATAACCGGTGCACGTAACGAATTAAGAAAACGTAGTTGTGAGGAAAGACCTTGGAAACTCGGGTTGTCACATTATCCCCAACTTGAAAGAAATTTCGTCCCGAAATTTAGCACGTGGTTACTGAGGAAGCTAGTTGTGTTGTGTAGTTTGCTGGTTTTCCTAGGGTGTCACATCATCCCCCCGTTGGTTTGGAATTTCGTCCCGAAATTCTGCAGTAGCTTCAGTCTCAGTAGTGGTTGCACTGTTTCCGAATAAATGGGGATACTTGAGTTTCATTTGATCTTCTCATTCCCAGGTAAACTCTGGGCCACGACGGGAGTTCCAACGAACTCGAACAAGAGGTATTCTGGTGTGCTTGAGGACCTTAACGTCTCGGTCCGTGATTTCAATTGGTTCCTCGACGAATCGCAACTGATTGTCGATAGTGAGCTTCTTCAAAGGAACTATGAGGGTCTCATCTGACAGACATTTCTTCAGATTTGACACGTGAAATACATTGTGAACTGCACTGAGTTCTGTTGGTAGGTTTAGTTTGTAGGCCACCCTGCCTATTTTCTCAATGATTTCAAATAGTCCGACGTAACGCGGATTGAGTTTGCCCCTTTTTCCAAAGCGAACCACACCCTTCCAGGGTGAAACTTTGAGTAGCACTCGATCCCCAACTTGTAACTCGAGTGGTTTCCAGCGCTTGTTTGCGTAGGCTTTCTGACGGTCGCGAGCTGCCGCCTTGCGTTGTTGTATCTGCGCAATTCTTTCCGTTGCGTCTACCACCAGTTCTGGACCCGTGATCTGACTGTCACCCACCTCTGCCCAACAAAGAGGTGATCGGCATTTATGCCCGTACAATGCCTCGAATGGAGCGGCTTGAATGCTGGTGTGGTAACTGTTGTTATACGAAAACTCCACTAATGGGAGGCTTTTTTCCCAGCTGTTGCCGAAATCGATTACACATGCACGAAGCATGTCTTCTAGAGTTTGGATGGTGTGTTCAGACTGCCCATCTGTTTGCGGATGGTAAGTTGTGCTCATGCTAATCGTGAGCCAAAGGACTTGTGCATTGCTTGCCACAGTTCAGAAGTAAAACGTGCATCACGATCAGAGATAACAGAGGTTGGCACCCCGTGCCTCGAAACCACTTCCTTAAGATAGACGTCTGCTAGGGTGGAGAACTTATCCGTTTCCTTGATAGCCAAGAACTGTGCAGACTTTGTGAGTCGATCCACGATCACCCAAATAGTATCATTCCCACGTTGAGATCTAGGCAGGCCAGTAACGAAATCCATGGAAATTTGCTCCCATTTCCATTGTGGAATCTCTGGTTGTTGGAGTAGGCCCGATGGTTTCTGATATTCAGTTTTGACTCTCGCACAAGTCAAACATTTGCTGACGTAAGTTGCTATGTGAGCTTTCATGCTAGGCCACTAATACGTAGTTCTGAGATCGTGGTACATCTTATCTGAACCAGGGTGTACCGAGTAACGAGACTTATGCGCTTCATCCATCACAAGCTCGCGTAAGTTTCCATAGTGTGGGACCCAGATGCGTCCTGTCACGTAATAGGCACCGTCTTCCTTTTGTTCTAACCGTTGTCTTGAGCCGCGTAAAGCTTCAGCCCTGACGTTTTCTGGTTTCAATGCTTCTACCTGAGCATCTCGTATCTGTGAAGGAAGACTAGATTGGATAGTGAGTTGTAAAGCACGTACGCGTCTAGGTGTAGTATCCTTTCGACTGAGGGCGTCAACCACAACATTTGCCTTGCCTGGATGGTACTTAATGGCACATTCGTAATCATTCAATAGCTCGACCCATCAACGTTGTCGCATGTTCAATTCCTTTTGCTTGAAGATATGCTCGAGACTCCTGTGATCGGTGTAGATGGTGCACTTGGTACCGTACAGGTAATGTCTCCATATCTTGAGCGCGAAGACAACAGCTCCCAGCTCCAAATCGTGTGTAGTGTAATTTCTTTCATAAATCTTAAGTTGGTGCGAGGCATAAGCAATGACTTTATCCCGTTGCATCAATACACAACCAAGACCCTGAATTGACGCGTCACAATAAACCACAAAATCGTCTGTGCCCTCTGGCAATGAAAGGATAGGTGCACTACAAAGTCTATCCTTTAAGTGCTGAAATGCTGATTCCTGTGCATTTCCCCAATGATAAATAACACCTTTCTGAGTTAGTGAGGTGAGGGGTTGTGCAATCTTGGAGAAGTCCTTGATAAACCTTCTATAGTAGCCCGCCAAACCCAAGAATTGGCGGATTTCTGTTGGTGTACGCGATGCAGGCCAGTTCTTGATCGAGTCTACCTTGGATGGATCAACATGAATCTCATCCTTGTTTACCACGTGGCCTAGAAAGTGGACTTCACGAAGCCAGAAGTCGCATTTTGAAAACTTGGCGTACAGCTGTTCTGTTCGAAGGAGTTCCAAAATAAGTCGTAGATGCTGCTCGTGTTCCTCACGACTCCTAGAGTAGATCAGAATGTCGTCGATGAATAAAATCACAAACTTATCCAAGTAAGGCTTGCACACTCTGTTCATAAGATCCATGAAGACTGCAGGCGTGTTTGTTAACCCGAATGGCATGACCAGAAACTCATAATAGCCGTAGCGTGTTCTGAATGCTGTTTTGGAGACGTCCTCATCCCGGACTCTCAGTTGATGGTAGCCTAACCTCAGATCAATCTTTGAATAGTAGCTCGACCCTTGCAGCTGATCGAACAAGTCGTCAATGCGTGGGAGAGGATAGCGATTCTTCACGGTCACCTTGTTCAGTTCGCGGTAATCTATGCAAATGCGGAAGGTACCGTCTTTCTTTTTCACAAATAATATTGGAGCTCCCCAGGGCGAAGAGCTAGGACGAATGAAACCCTTATCCAAGAGTTCTTGCAATTGCTTAGACAGTTCTTCCAGTTCGGTTGGAGCTAAGCGATAAGGTGCTCGAGCTATGGGTGCTGCTCCAGGAGCTAGCTCGATCTGAAATTCGACTTGGCGATGAGGCGGTAGTCCAGGTAAATCTTCAGGAAACACCTGAGGGAAGTCGCGTGCAACTGGAATATCCTCTATCTTCTTCTCTTTCGTTGATGTGTCAGTAACGAGTGCTAAAATAACAGTGTGGCCCTTTCGCAAACACTTTTGGGCCTTAAGGAAGGAGATGATGCCCACTACAGCACCACTCTTGTCGCCCTGAATTTCGAGAGGTTCTTTACCAGAACGAGGAATACGAATGATCTTTTCCTTGCACATGATCTCTGCTTGCTGTTGCGATAACCAATCCATACCAATGACGATGTCGAAACTCCCCAAGACTATAGGAATGAGGTCGATAGAGAAAGTCTGACCAGCTAAGACGAGATCACAACCCTGAACTAAGTGTGTGGCTTCTACACTCTTACCGTTTGGTAACTCTACGACATGCTTGGTGTTCAAAAGTGTTGGTGTGCGCTTTAACATTTAACTAACTTTTAGAGACACGTAACTGGTATGGGCACCCGAATCAAATAAGATAGTAACATAAAAGTCGTCGAGAAGAAACTTACCCATCACCACATTAGGATCATTCCTTGCGTCACCCTGACCAATCACGAACGCTTGACCTTGGGCGCCATTGTTTCCATTGTTTCCCCCGTTGTTGTTCCCATTGCCCTGATTATTGTTGTTGTTTTTGTTCGGATTTTGATTCAACTAGGGGCAGTCCCGCTTGAAGTGGCCTCAGCACCACACTGAAAGCATCCCCTGTTACCTCGCTGTCGCTGCTGGTTCTATGGAGCTGGTGGTTGTTGTTGTTGGTTCTGATTCGCAGGTCGCGAGCTCCTGCAATCCTTAGCTTCATGACCCATCTTGAGACACCTCTGGCAATGACCCCTGTTGCACTGACCACTGTGGTGTCTGTTACATCTGTTGCACTTTGGGTGATTTCCTCGATATCCACCCTGCTCTTGATTACTAGAAGATTGCTGACTAGGACTCTGGTAGTCATCGATCTTTCGCTGCTGTACCTGGAACTGAACCGAAGTCGAACCCTTGCTGGAGGTTCCATCCCATTTTCTCTTGTTGTCACTAGGAGTAGCAGAAGTAGTAGCAGTAGTAGTAGCAGTAGTAGTAGCAGTAGTAGTAGCAGTAGTAGTAGTAACACCGATACGTTTAGGCAGCCTGTTCTGTTCCACTGCCTGGTCTGTGAGACGATGAGCAAGACGAGTAACATCCTAGATGGTAGAAAGGTTAGCAGCAGTTACATGGCTTTGAATCTCTGGTACTAAGCCTTTGAGGTACAACTCAATGCGCTTGATGGGAGGATCCACCATAGTTGGGCACAAAATTGCCAGTTCGTTAGATCGCTTCGTATACGCCTCTATCTCTGACCCCGTCATTTTCAAGTTAAAGAACTCCACTTCCAGTTGTGGATGTCATCACGGTTACAGTATTTTCGCTTGATCAGTTCCTTAAAATCATTCCATGGGGTGGCATTAGCAGCCGCCAGCCCCAGCATCTGAACTTGCGCGTTCCACCTAGTTAGCGCAGTGCCATCGAGAGTACCAGTGGCATATTTCACCCTACGAGCCTCAGGGCATTCACACATTTCGAAGACTGATTCGAGCTTCTCGAACCAGTGGAGGAGTCCAACGGCCCGTTCAGTGCCACTGAAAGTAGTAGGACGACAGTCCATAAAAGTCTTGAAGGTGCACACAGGTGGCTGAGCGTGTTGACCTGTCGTGTGCGTAAGAGTAAACAGAATTTAGCATAAGTGTTGGTTTACGAAAGTAGGATCTAAGGATCCTAGAGTAAGTTGCGACTGCAGGATATACCTCCAGCCTGGGCAGCTGCGAGTGCTGCAGTAACTTGTTCAGTGATCAAAGCCGCCAACTGGGCTTGAGTCATGTTAACGCGTCCACTCATGATCTTCATATCAAAGGAAACATGAGTGAGAAAAGTTCGCGAAAATGCGATGACAGAAGAGAGTAAGCACACATGTGTTTTCAATCAATAGTTGTTACGTTTATCTAAGCATACCACGAGCAAAGTTCTATGTAATCTAGCAAGTAGGCAATGTAAACATAAATCATATCACCTAGAATGTAGAGTCTTGCACGTGGAGCGAAGCGTCGTTGTGGATCGTTGAGCACTGTTCAGGTTATAGTCTGGTTTTAATAAAAACTTTTTCCCTTATTAAAACCAAGTTCACTATAACCAATGGCTCTGATACCAATCTGTCACACCCCCAAAATCCACACGCGGCGTATCACCGCTTGGAGGCGTGACTGACCAGGATCAAGCCACCAATCATATTGAATAATGTACGTAGTAAAAATAATTCATCCAAACAATATGAAAGGTGATCAAAACCAAAGCATAGTTAAGTGTTTAGCGGAAGCATAATTGTAAAACCCAAAGTAAGTATTAAGTACGAAATAAAGTAATGTTTTTAACATGGCACACACTGCCATGTCCCACAACGACCGCGCCTCCCTGTGCAAGCTCCATGAGTACCTAACGACCTGCAAGGCATGTAGCAACGAATCAACAACAAAGTTGAGCGAGTTCACAGTGGGTTGTTTAGTAATAGTATTCGTTTCGTAAATCGTATGTTCGTTTGTAACCCATGTATCGTTTTAATTAGTATCGCGGTCTCCCAGACATGTTTGCGAAGATTAGTGGGGGCTTCCCATGTGTTACTAGACCACGCATATCGACTGCTACGAAAATGTAAGAGGTGCCCTAAGTCAATGTCTATCAGCGTTGACCCTTTGCCCATAGTCCATTAGTACACGCCCGTCCGACTGGCACGGTGTGAGGTTTGTTAAACCTAATAGCGCTATTAACTAATGACCCGCTCGCCATAGGCATCGGCGATTAAGTCGATAAATGAGGAACTTAAAGTGATAGAGTGATGGTCTTATGGTCGTACGTATCCTGTTGTATGGGGAATACACAAGTTTGTAGTTACCGTTGTGTACGTAGGTTTTACGTACGTGCCCTTCAATCCGAGGACAGTAAAAAGTAGTTTAATAGTAATGATAGTACGAGTAGTTATTCAATCCCATTCCCAACCCTTGGGAATCCCATGCCTTGGAAAGAGTGTGAACTCACCTTGGTTTGCTCGGTATGCTAGACTATGTGTTCACAAGTAATCAGTCAAGTCCTATAGTATGCACCTATATTCAATCAGTTCCAGTTCGTAAAGTTTCACATGAAATCAATATCACAGGTGTGTTTGGCAGTTAACATCATGCATAACACAACAGTTAATCACACTCATACAGTTCATGCATACATACAAGTTATTCAAATCGAATCAAACACTGTTCATTAACTCCATCAGTACATATCATCATCCTATTCGGAATTACGGTTCGAACATGCTATTACTCGATCATAACATTAGTCAAGCAAGAAATAAATTTTCGAAAATTAATTATCACAATTGCTGAGAATTCAATACCCAATCAAACCAATTATTTATTATCATTGTTGACAGTTCATAGGTTTACATCTTCACTACCATCATGCATGATTAATATAAAGCTTCTACATGATGATCACATCATCACGTCCCCCATCAATCATCACTAAACAAAGTCAACATCTAGCATTCATGCAACTACCATTATTGATATTAGTCTAACATTTATCACCTCCAACAAATACATCATGCAGCGATCATTACTAAATAATAATTCAAAGTGAAGCACTAACCAAGTATGATGATGAGACATGGTTGAAACTCTAATCCCCATGCTCTTAATTATATGATCATAATCGGTCGTTCTGAGGTTTCATGTTAATCACATGATCATTAGTTTATTATGATTATGTAGAGTGGTTAAAAATCAACATTCAAAAGTATTATCCATTCACTCAATATTAAAAGGATTCACATATTCCTAAAATGGTCAGTAGGTCACATGTTAGGCAATTAATAACATTCAGTAGACACATGCTATACAAATGATGAAGTGGTGATTGTTTTTCATTGGACCAAATTGAATCAATTCACAAATGATAACACATATAACAAGCACAGACTAGTGACAATCACATGCAATTATAAGAACAATGGCCGACAATTCTACAGTGATCCTTATCACTTGGTTGCATTATCAAGACTTCACATGCAATGGTATGATATAGAGTGATGGCAACAGGAATAAAGAAAAACGATTAATGATAACACTAACCTAAATGGATATCGACTGAAGCAAGGAATCGGAAGGATTCAATGATGACGATGATGTTTGCCGTCGCCCACTTAATGAGAATTTAGGGTTTCGATAACCGGTCATATGCACACGTATTATGCTAAAATACGTAACTGTTATTAGGTTGGGCCCTAACTGGGCTTTGGCGAACTCGGGCCGGCAAAAACACTTGTTTTCACCGAGAGGCTAGGGGCGAAAACACATTGTGTTTTTTGTCGAGCATGGTTGTGGCGAAAACCCTTTTGGTTTTCGTCACATACAACAAAGTATATTAATATATATACATACAATATTAATAACACCTTACCTAATTCACAAAATCCATAACTAGTATTCAATCAATTAATCACTAATTAGTAATGTACAAAACAGATAACCGGTGCACGTAACGAATTAAGAAAACGTAGTTGTGAGGAAAGACCTTGGAAACTCGGGTTGTCACATATATACTCAGAAAATGACCCATAACAATTATCCCCAAATATATCTGTTGGTATACCAATCCAACGGATATATTTTAAAAATTCTATCTCGTAATTCAAGGCAATTAAAAGGAAACGATGGTTGAGGTGACATTGTGTCATTTTCAACGCAATATTTACTCTTTACCCCCTATATTCAGCCTATAATTAGCTGAGATATTTCTTCTTGTTATCATTACTCTTCAAGCGATTTTCAGGTAACCATCCTTTCCTTCATCCTCTGTTCTTTTTCCAGAGTTTCTTTTAGTTTGCTTAATACCCTTCATGGCATCACAGACAAGATCTCGTTCAGATGAACCAGTCCCAACCCTCGTGAGTCAAAACCTCATACGAGAACCAGAAAAAGAAATCTGTTGCTTCAACAATGCCGATATCGCTGCCCTCAAGGTTTCCGGCGCCTTTCCCGTTGGAACAGTCATTCGCCCTTTTGATCGGGAGGTCCGATCAGACGTGTCATCAAACGAGTGGGTCTGCTTTTTCGCCTACCCCTTTTCTTTGGGACTTCGGTATCCATTTCCACCTTTCATCTCTCGTTTCTTCAACCTCACCGGCCTTAGTTATGCCCAAACTATGCCAATGGTCTGGCGAATTTTGATGGTGCTAGATCAAATCAAATATCGCCATTGCCCTGACCTGTGTATTGAAGACCTCCCCATAGCATACCGGTTGAGGTCCCATGGTGATAGCCATTTTCTTTTGTTCTCTACCTCCAAGAGCCCTTTAGTCCTTAAGACCACCAAGAACGAAGACCGATGGCGGCGAAAGTTCTTTTTCGTGAAAAGAGACTCTATTGACAAGGGTTTCGATCTACCGGTTAGATGGTTAACCAAGTGTAGGATCTAGGGTTTTAGGAATATCCCCAAATGTATCCTTAAACTATATCCCAGACTTATATCCTGATGTTTTTATGCAGCGAACTTCAGAGATTTAGCACCCCCAGTGTGGAATCCGATCCCAGGATCAAAGAAATCTACCGACTTCCTACCAGTGAAAGAAATTTCTCCCTGTCTCTTACAGATTCAAGCCAAAAATCAAGTTCAGAGATGTCTGGTATGCATATTCTTAGTAATTATCTCTATTTATTAAACCGATTATCTTTCAGAGGTATGATGAGTTTAAAAAATATCTTCCCTTGTGCAGTACCAGTTGTCAACCTCGAAGGCTTCCAACTTGATGAGTTGGATAGTTACTCTAGCCTTGTACCTGTCAAACAAGAATCCAAGCCGAAGTCGTCTGCCACACCAAAGCCTACCACTTCGAAGACTACTCCCGCTCCTAAAGCTCCTCCGGCATCCAGGACCCGGGCCCCTAGTTCCCGGAAGAGAAAAGAAATGGATTCTCCAGCCGCCTCCGAGACATTCTCTCTCGAGAATCACGGATTTAGTGAAGCCACTTCATTTCTCAAGCAGGTAAAAATTCCCTTCCGATATCCTGAACATGCATGTCAATCATTATCCTGCTCATTTTACATTGATACCTGTATCTCTAACTGCAGGGCTTGGAACGTCTCATGCACTTGTATTTAGAAGCCTGTGGGCTTAATAAGATGCTGGAGATTAGGCTCGAAAAAGCTGAAGCCACTATAGCTGATCAAGGAACAATTGCGGCCGCCAAGTCCCAACATTATAAAGACAAATACAAGGCAATGACCCAGGAACACCAAGCTGCCCTCCACCAAGCCAATGAGGATGCTCAAGCCAAACTAGATGCCGCCCTTCTTCAATACCAGCAGGATATGAGTTCATATCGGGACAGTCTCAAAGCATCCGTTGTTATCTCCCTTCTCCAAGCCAGGTTAAGGATGGCTTATGAGGCCAAGAGCTTGGGCTTCGAATGCCCCTCCTGGAATGTAAAGGCTTGGGAAGCGAAACTACAGGATCTTGGAGGTCATCCCGTCGCTCATCCCGCAAAGCATGCTGGTGAAGAGCCTTCTAAGGCGGCAGAGGAAGTGGCCAATGCTGGTGATGATGCTGAGAAGAATCCTGAGGGGGATGCTGGTGCAGATGCTGGGAAAGAAGTTGCTGATCAAGAAGGTGCTGCCCCTTAGGCAGCGAAGTGGGCGATGATGGATATACGTGCCAAGGCCGGAGCCCACTTTTTTAAATTTCATGGTCATGGTTTGTACAAACAATTTACTTTTCCTGTCGTTGAACAATTTATATTTCCTGCACTAGAACAATACTATGACCAAAGGTGGATGGGTCCTGGGTTTCAGGATGAAGCCCTTGGTCATCGGTTAATATAACCTGTTTTGAATGTCGTAACGGTTGAAGGTGGACAGGTCTCGTTTTGAGATAGAACCTTCAACTGTTACGTAAGTATGGTAAAGACTAATTGTGCTTTTGGTGGATGGGCCTCAGTTTGAGGTGAAACCAAAAGCACAACTTTTGACATGTTAATAATATAACTTCCTTTTGACTTATTTGTTGTTGCCTTTTAATTTCTGTCATGCATTTCTTAATGTAGATTTTAACTTTGCAAAATTTTGTACAACTATCTTTTGAAAATATCCTGATCAATATACTCAGTGATATATTATGCAAACTTTTATTAAATAGAACTTCTAAAAATTCAATCAACTTTAGAGAAAACTTAAAGACTAAAAGATAGTCCACTTTCTAAAACCTGTTTTGATAATACTTGTTTGATCAGAGTTTTAATTTCAATCAAGTATCACGAAACATATTCCAAAAACAGATTCCGAAGACATATCCTAAAGATATATCCTTAATCAGAGTTAAAAAATTCATTTAAGGTTCACAAAGGAAAGATCATACCAGGAATCGAGCGTAGCCTTAGTATTAAACTCCAACCCCTTTTGTGGCTTCTCCTACCAAGATGTCCCCAGTTCAATATTCTTAGCCCAACTTTGATTCTTTGTGCTTCATACAATTACTTTAGATGGAATGTCCCTTGTGCATGAAATTCTCAAACACTTAGAACATTTTTGAACACTAGTTCCAATTGTATAGACAATTTATTGTGTTACAGGGGTAAAACCCAAAATATACTGGAGATAAATCCTTTATATCTTGGGGAAAATCCTAAACTTTCGTGCGCTACAGGCGGGAGTGTATAAACTCCAAGACTTAGAAATGTGAAAACCTTTAAACCTTAGAGAGTATGAAAATACTCTTTCGTGAGAGAGGGTGATCAACCCTCATATACCTTTAGGATTCAGGATATAGCCAACAGTAACGAAATTGTCAGCCACTTTTACATGGACTGGTCCCGCCACCTTGAACTATTCCCGAATAACTTGCGCTACATGCGGGGGTGTTTAAACCCAATTCGGAAGAAAGGTGAATACCTTTAAACCTGTTAAGGGATTAGGATCCCTTAGACGTGAGAGAGGGGGCCAATCCTCTAATCTTTTGAAGTATTCTGAGTGTGTATCCTGGTGCTACATCCCAAAGTATATTCTGCAAAACCATTATAAGCTCCGATGCTTAAGTCAGTAACGGGTTCAAAATAGTAAATGATATTAAAATAGAGCTTTAGATGTATAGCATTCCAAGATATCGGTAGCATATCTCTCTCCATATTCTTGAGTCGGTATGCTCCTTTTCCTGATTCTGATTCAACCTCATAGGGTCCTTCCCATTTCGGAGCCAACTTTCCATCAGCAGGATTAGTAGTATTCTGAAAAGCTTTTCTCAATACCCAATCTCCAACCTGAAATCTCCTAGTCCTTATATTCTTGTTATATGCTTTAGATATCCTCTGTTGATATGCTGCCATCCTTAGTCTTGCAGCATCTCTTGTCTCATCAATAGTATCCAGTTCCTGGCATAGGACTTCAGGATTCTGCTCAGGATCCCTGAGGTTGGATCTTGCTGTAGGTATCACCATTTCCGTCGGGATCACCGCTTCTGCTCCAAACACTAGGGAAAACGGGGTTTGACAAGTTGCATTCTTCACCGTTGTCCTATCAGCCCACAGAACAAAGGGTAATTCTTCTGCCCATCTTCCTTTCTTAGCCCCTAGTCTCTTTTTTAAGTTGTTGACAATTATCTTGTTCGATGATTCGGCTTGTCCATTTCCTTGAGGATGTACCGGAGTAGGCGTAATCATTTTGATTCCCCAACTCTTGCAGAAGTCAGTAGTCCTTTTACTTATAAATTGAGATCCGTTGTCACAAATTATCTCAGCTGGTACTCCAAATCTAGTCAGGATATTCCTTTTTATGAAGGATACCACTTCTTGATCTCTAACTTGAACAAATGCTTCTGCTTCAACCCACTTGGAGAAATAATCCGTCATTGCCAACATGAAAACCTTTCCTCCTGGAGCCTTTGGAAGCTTTCCCACTATATCCATACCCCATTTCATGAACGGCCAAGGGGAAACAATAGGATACAGCGGTTCAGCACGCTGATGTAATATGTTACTATGTCTTTGACATGCGTCACATCTTCGAGCATATTCTGTGGCATCTTTCCTCATCGTCGGCCAATAATATCCTGTCCTTAATACTTTTAAGAATAAGGACCTGCCCCCAGTATGGTTACCACAATCCCCTTCATGTATATCCTGAAGTACTTCTTTGGTTTCGGGATCCTCCAAGCACCTCAGATATGGTCCTGCAAGAGATTTCTTATACAAAACATCATTTATAATAGTGAATCGTGATACCTTCATTCTAAAGGCTTTAGGATTCTCATCCTTTGGGATGTGTCCTTCCTTGAGATATCTCATGATTGGAGCCGTCCAGGACTTAGGATCCTCCTCGGGATACTCATCATCAGGATCCTGAATACTTATTACTTCCTTATCCTGAGGATTCGTTGCAGGATATAGGATATGTAATATTGGTATTCGGGTTCCTTCCGGTATCCTGACCGATGATCCCAGATTTGCCAAGGCATCAGCTTCAGCATTATCCTCTCTTGGTACCTGTTCAAGTGTAAAAATATCGAAATATCCTGCTAATTTTTTGAGAATTTCGAGATACTCGATTAACTTCTCTCCCTTAACTTCATGGTCCTTTGTAAGAACGGCACTTACAACATTCCCTGATACAGTGAGGTATAGGGATAGTGGTTCACCATTTTCAGGCTTCATCAATAGAGCTGCAGTTGAGAGATATCGCTTCAAATCCTGCAAGGCTGCTTCATGCTTTGCTCCCAATTCGAACTTTTTATTCTTCTTGAGGATATCATAAAATTCCTTGCATTTTTCCGAGGATCTTGAAATAAATCTGTTCAATGCTGCTACTCGGCCTGTCAACCGTTGAACATCCTTCATATTCGAAGGTGATTTTATATCCCGGATTGCTCTAATCTGCTCCGGGCTTGCCTCTATGCCTCTTTTGGTCACCATATATATCCCAGAAACTTTCCTGCCCCCACTCCAAAATGGCACTTAGCAGGATTCAGTTTCATGTTATACTGATCCAGGATATCAAATGCTCCCTTAATATCCTGGAGGTGATCCTCAGCCTTTTTAGATTTCACCACCATATCGTCAATATATACCTCCATGGTGTCCCCCAGCTTGTCTTTAAACATCATGTTTACCAACCTCTGGTATGTTGCACCTGCATTTTTCAAACCAAAGGGCATAGCGGTATAACATTAAAAACCTGTGGGTGTCATGAAAGCAGTATCCTCCTGGTCCGAAGGCTCCATTTGAATCTGCTGAAATCCTGAGGATGCATCCATGAAGGTCAACATATCATGCCCGGCAGTAGCATCCACCATTGCATCAATATGAGGAAGAGGAAATGGGTCTTTAGGAAAAGCTTTGTTCAAGTCCGTGTAATTTACACAGACTCTCCATTTCCCATTTTTCTTCTGTACCACGACCACATTTGCCAGCCATCTTGGAAACTTGACTTCTCTGATCATTTTGGACATCAACAATCTTTCAACTTCTTACTGGATGATCACATTTCGCTCCGGAGCAAATTTTCTTCTCTTTTGTTGGACCGGCTTGAATAACCTGTCAATACCAAGCTTATGTGTTATAATATCCTTGGATATACCTGTCATATCCTCGTGCTTCCATGCGAATGTTGACATCCTGCATTTCAAAAAATTAATCAATTCATTTTCAATATCCTGAGGGATATTGACTCATACGAGCACCGAGATATCCGGATTATCCTGATCTAGGATAACTTTCTTTACATCCTTCTCAGAAGCCTCCACGATATCCTAGGCCCGCATCTTTAATTGCTATGCTGGATTAGGCTTGGTTGAGGATTTCATTGAGGATGAGTAGCATTCCTTCGCCTCATGCTGGTCACTATTAACTTTGACGACCCCCCAGGGGGTAGGGATCTTGATGCACTGATGATAAGTCGATGGCACAGCCTTCATGTCATGGATCCATGGCCTGCCTAGTATGATGTTATAGCAGGATAGGGAGTCCATCACACAGAAGCGTTGTATAGAGTTGACCCCTTCAACATATACTGGTAACTTTATCTCTCCTACGGTATTCCTAGCATCTCCACTAAAACCAACGAGCACAGTGAACTTCGAAGTAATGTCCATTGATGTGTGCAAAATGCAACATATAAATTTCATCAATTGTGGCATAAAACTAACCCTTTTTTAGTACTAATGTTGGAAAAAGTGTGCTTTTATCTTCCTTTTGTATTTTCAGGATTAAATGAGCTCAAATTAACAAAAGAAGCAAAAAGACATCAAAATCTAACATAAATACAAGAAAAGGAACAAGACGTGACATGCCCAACCCCACGACAGCATCTTCCCAAGCAAAACAAGATAACAGAAGACTGAACACGCCCCGTGCTCCGCCAGCAGGGGGCGTGCCCAAGTGTCAGCAGAAAAGACAAAGTGGTAGAAGGTTCTATTGCCCACCACGGGGCCGTGCTCAGCGGACACGGGGCCGTGGTCAACTATAAGATTTGCACAATCTAAGCAAATCTTCATAGTACAAAGATTCTTCTGCACACGGGGTCATGCTCAGCGGACACGGGGGTGTGGTCAACTAATAAGACAAAGCTGCATTAAATGAAGAAAGAGAAGGATGTGGACACGGGGCCGTGCCCACTGGACATGGGGCCGTGCCCGAGCTTCTGTTCAGCCTATAAATAGGAGCGCTTGGCTCAAGCTCAAACCATCCATTGGCACACCACCTCTCTCACACTTCACCCACCACCCACCCCCACCATAACACCATCATCCACCACCATCATCCATTGTCCATCATAGAGTGTGTGAGTCGTCTCGGGATCCAAGATTGATCGTAAGAGTTCTTCACAATCAAGGCCATGTTTGCCTAAGTCTCTTACATCACTTGGTGAAGACAAAGTGTTTAGTGTAATACTTTTTATTTTTAATCTTTTCGCACTTTTTATTTGGTTTTGTATTAATGACTTTAATAACTAGTTTCTTATGTTGAAGGTGATCTTTCCTTATCGTTTGTCCGTGGTGTCTTGACATTATTTTACTGTCTATATAAAATAAAAGATTTTCACCATTCATATCTCCATGGTCTATATGGAGGTATGTTGGCTACCTGGTCGGGGGTTAAGGGAACGGTTTAGTAAAGGTCTTGCCATTGTTCAGCGTTTAGAGGTCCTGCAATGGACCTGGGTCAAATTTAGTAGGATCTCCTTCAATACTTAACGGTATTGGATGGCGGGGGTCCAAACTATTTGATCCCCTCATAAGTTAACTACTATTAATACTATAACCCGGCTATTTTGGACTGTATCCCTGCTGACTCAGACTACTTAGTCGAGGGTAACGTCACCTCCAAAAGAGGGGCCTACCATAATTTGCATTAATAACTTAATTAATTATCTTTCAATAATCCACCCTTTTAGGATTGTATCATTGCTGACTCAAACTACTGGGGTGAGGGTAACGTCACCTTCAAAAGAGGGGCCTACTACAATAACTAAGATAATCTCTTAAAAAGTGCAAAAGTGCGGAAATAATCAAAGCTTACACTAGATACGAGTCGGAACCAAGTGATTCATCTTGTCTATCTGTTTTTCTTTTATTTTTATTTTCAGCATTTTTAGTTAGTTTTTATTTTTCTTAGCCTAAAACATTTTTTCTAAACTTTTTGATTTGATTAGACGTTGAGGATAAACCGGTACTAAAAGCTCTTGTGTCCTTGGACGACCTCGGTATCTTACCAACACTATACTACGCTCACGATGGGTGCACTTGCCCATATGAGTGTCTAGTGTTAGTGAATATCGTGTTTTATAAATTGAAAACTTGATTAAAAAGTGTTAAAGGGGCTTAAAATATGCACCTAATATATATAACACTTGACACCCATCAAGTTTTTGGCGCCGCTGCCGGGGACACATGGATTTTAAGAAAGTTAGGAATCAACGGCCTAATCTTTTTTCTTATTTTTCATCTTTTTTAGGATTTTTTCTTAATTTTTCAGCTTCTGCAGAACTCAGCACGGGCCGTGCCCGCTGAACATGCCCCGTGCCTAATCATTGCAACTGGCAATCCTGTTTTAAGTCAGACAGTAGCTGAACACGTGGCCGTGCCCACTCAACACGCCCCTGTGCCCAAGTTTCAGTTACTGAAAACAGAACCGTAAGATCCCGACGGTTGGTAATTTCTGACACAAACATGAGTGATACTGATACTTTTTACTTTCGGCACTCTTATGGTACAATGTGGTGTCAATTATATGGTGGTAACCATAAGGAGTTAGAATGTTATTTTCTAAATTATAAACCCCACTATATAGACCCATCATTTCCTAGTATCCTTAAGAGGGGCGAAAGTAAAAATAATCCTTATCTCTCCCTCGAATGCTCCCAACCGGATTTTCTAGGAGAAATGCTTCTCGATGAATTATTTCAACTAGAAGATCTAATTATTGATTGGTTAAAAGAACTTGGGAAAGATTTCAATTATCTTTTCCAAGACGATAACCAAGAAGAAGGGTTGGAAACGCATTCAAACAACTTCGTTGTTTCCGACGATACTTCTCACTCTAGCGAGGACTTGAGCGATAGTCGTCCCTGTATCGATTGTGCCGTGAAGGACTCCCCATCAACTTTGTTTGATGCAAACATAGACCTGAGCGATTCGACATACACCTTCTTTAACGAGAGTCCGGAAAAGGGTTGGACTTGTCCACCTACATATAGCATAGGAATCACCCTCACCGACAACCTCTTGCGTTCTCGTCTTAATCTAGAACAATTAAGGTATCTTAGGCACTTTGGGGTTGTTCCATCCAGTAAGGAACCGCCCGATCCGGAAAAGTTCCTTGAAAATAGACACACTTCATAAAACAGCCTTCCGACACGGGGCCGTGCCCAGGTCAACACGCCCCCGTGTCCACCAAAAGATTCCCTTCTGACTTTGTCAGAATACGGACAAAACGTTTCAGGATCTTTCCTGCACACGGGGCCGTGTCCAGCCGACACGGGGCCATGTCCAGCATGCTGTCGTTTTCTATAAATGCAGCCAAGAACCCTGCACATTTGGACCATCCAGGGACAGAGATTTGAAAGGATTTTCTGACTTACCATCCTAGGTATGTTCTAAAAGAAGGTTCTAACAAGCATCTTGTCCTTTCCTCTTTTATCTATTACCTTCTTCTTCATCTTTCTTGCAACAACACCTCCATTGAAGCTTGATTTCAAGCTTTAGTATGATGTTTGTTGAATTTTTGTTCAAGGAATCTTGTTAAAAATAAGTTACAAAACATGGTTTTAAGTTATTTCTGTTCAAAAATGCTTCATAAATTGAGAAAATAATTTGAAAACCCAAGGTTCCTTGTTCTAAAAATCTGCAGAAAGATTGAACACGGGGCCGTGCTCATTGAGCACGGGGCCGTGCCCGTGGTACTGTTTTATTAAAATGGAATATTTTTGGTGTATTTTCGTAGAATGTCTAGCCAAAACAGTGGAACCTCTTCTGCGCACTCCAGAAACAGTCGAAGGGAAAGAAGGCCATCGATTGAAGCAACTCTCGTAAGATACGTAATGGCACTACGTGAAGCTCTTGACGAGATGACTTCGGTAGAGGAGTTCCTCATAGACCGTATCAATTATCTTTCGGTGGGGTTGGAAAACAGTTTTCAAGAAATAAACCTCTTGCACCAGAGGTTAAACATTCTTGTAACACCTCCCATGGAACCAATCCTCCCTCAAGAGGATTGGAACCTAGCACTTGGAATCCACAATCCTACCGGTTGGGACGACATTCCGGTGGAACTTCCTCTTGAAGAACTCCAAGAAATCCCGGTGGAAGTTGCACATCCTCAAACCGATGCTAATGAGCCCGCTTTTCTTCTCCCTAGAGAGATCGAAGAATGGCTCGCCGACGTATGAGGACCCCGTACCCGGAAAGAGAAGTTGTCAAAGCCACATTTAACCGGAAGATTGACCTTTTTGGAAATTTTGCTATTAGAATAAGGCTAAAACTTCTTGGTTTGGATTTCTTGTGTTTCTTTGACCTAACTAT
Source organism: Helianthus tuberosus (assembly GCA_030545235.1). Taxonomy (NCBI): domain Eukaryota; kingdom Viridiplantae; phylum Streptophyta; class Magnoliopsida; order Asterales; family Asteraceae; genus Helianthus; species Helianthus tuberosus. The sequence goes on along the minus strand of JARYGA010051062.1, from coordinate 5,430 downwards.
CGAGTATTTTAATTTTTAGGACTAATATGTAATTCTTTCTATGACTAATGAATGATGGGTTTTAGTTAATTTAGTGTTTGGGTGGTGTTGAAATGAATAAAACACAATTGAGATGGCAAAGGATACAAGGGAAACTTGAACTAGCACCCCATGCAGGAAAACAGGACCGTCCGACGAAATTCTTCGTTTACAGTAGGTTCGGCACGGGCCGTATCCACCCAACACGGCCCCGTGCTGCACAGTCTGCATATAAAGACCCAGTTCAGGTAACTGGACACGGGCCGTGTTTACCCAACACGCCCCCGTGTCCAGGCTTCTGTTTCTCTTGATTTAAATTTGTTACTGGCACTTGAACACGGGGCCGTGCCCAGGTCAACACGCCCCCGTGTCCACCAAAAGATTCCCTTCTGACTTTTGTCAGAATACAGACAAAACGTGTTAGGATCTTGCCTGCACACGGGTCCGTGTCCAGCCGACACGGGGCCGTGTCCAGCATGCTGTCGTTTTCTATAAATGCAGCCAAGAACCCTGCACATTTGGACCATCCAGGGACAGAGATTTGAAAGGATTTTCTGACTTACCATCCTAGGTATGTTCTAAAAGAAGGTTCTAACAAGCATCTTGTCCTTTCCTCTTTTATCTATTACCTTCTTCTTCATCTTTCTTGCAACAACACCTCCATTGAAGCTTGATTTCAAGCTTTAGTATGATGTTTGTTGAATTTTTGTTCAAGGAATCTTGTTAAAAATAAGTTACAAAACATGGTTTTAAGTTATTTCTGTTCAAAAATGCTTCATAAATTGAGAAAATAATTTGAAAACCCTAGGTTCATTGTTCTAAAAATCTGCAGAAAGATTGAACACGGGGCCGTGCTCATTGAGCACGGGGCCGTACCCGTGGTACTGTTTCATTAAAATGGAATATTTTTGGTGTATTTTCATAGAATGTCTACCCAAAACAGTGGAACCTCTTCTGCGCACTCCAGAAACAGTCGAAGGGAAAGAAGGCCATCGATTGAAGCAACTCTCGTAAGATACGTAATGGCACTACGTCAAGCTCTTGACGAGATGACTTCGGTAGAGGAGGTCCTCATAGACCGTATCAATTATCTTTCGGTGGGGTTGGAAAACAGTTTTCAAGAAATAAACCTCTTGCACCAGAGGTTAAACATTCTTGTAACACCTCCCATGGAACCAATCCTCCCTCAAGAGGGCCGTCCGACGAAATTCTTCTATTACAGTAGGTTCGGCAAGGGCCGTGTCCACCCAACACGGCCTCGTGCTGCACAGTCTGCAGAAAAAGACCCAGTTCAGGTAACTGGACACGGGCCGTGTTCACCCAACACGCCCCCGTGTCCAGGCTTCTGTTTCTCTTGATTTAAATTTGTTACTGGCACTTGAACACGGGGCCGTGCCCGGACAACACGGGCCCGTGTTCAGCGCCCAGTAACACAAAATTTTTGCTTTTTCACACCTTTTACACATTCAATCAACCTAAAAACTTATTTTTGGGACACATTGAGGACAATGTGTAATTTAAGTGTGGGGGGGGGGGGGGGATGCTAAAACCTTGAATCTTACAAGTCCTAAATACAAGCCTTACACAAAACTCTATTGGAACCGCTAATCACCCCAATTTTTTTTCAAAAATTTTCATTTTTTTTACTTGTCTAGGTTTAACTCGGGAATTTCAAGTTCTAAAAAGGTTATATTTTTACGAATTTACAACCGATAGCGTCGTGATAAAAAGAACCAACATAAGAAAATTATGAAAAGGCATGGCAAACTTAGTTAAAATTTGATTATATATACTTGATCACATAAAAACCCATTCCCACAAATGTGAGTTTTGAGACTTTATCGAGCATACAATTTCATATCATTAAACTAAATGCTCATTTTTCATTTCTTGTGTGAATAGCCGCTTGGTTCTTACGACTCTAGAACTTGCCATGATAATAAACCTTCCCGGTCCTTACCAACTTTAACCCGAGTAAGTAAATGATAGAGGCATTAGGACTAACTTTTTCTTTTCTACACCATTATTTTTTTTTACCACCTACCCAAAATCCCCCTAGTTAGCCCCTTTGAGCCTAAACCTTTTCATTTCATAACCCAAACCAAACACCTTTTTACCCACCAAAACCTTTTTCATTTTTAACCCTTTGTTTTAGTAACAAGTTCGGTTTTTCATATGACTTTTCAAAAAAAAAAATGTGTGTTGATAATGAAGCAAAAGAAAATAAACAAACAAGTTCATCAAAAATAACTTTGTTTGAATAAAAGCTTCATCAAAATAAAGTTACAAAAAATGAAAAGTCTTACGAAAACCGACGCTTGTTACGCTTTTCGCCCTTTTCTACTAACCACTAACCCAACCACCTACCTTTAACCCAAGCCTAACCCTTCACCCACAAAGTCCTCTTGATATTTACAAAGGTATATAAGTTAAAAAGGAGGAGGATTAATTGCTTGGCAAGCCTATGGTAGGAGTAAGTTCCATGCCGCTCTCGAGTGATCCACAAAAATACATCTTCGGCCGAGTGTTGAGTGATCCCCGTGAGGTATGTGAGCTTGTATATAAATAGAATTTTAAAGAGGTATGTTATGCCCTAATAAGTAATTTATCTTATGAAAAGTTTTAAATAAATCATGACGAATAGGATTGTAAATAAATAAAAATAAAACTAAATAAAGAATCTTGGAAATCCCGACACTCTATGACAACCCCAAAAACCTTCTTCTCTACCCATTCCATTTGGGTGTGTAAAAGCCACATATTAAAGAGTTTTGCTTGAGGACAAGCAAAGATTCAAGTGTGGGGGTATTTGATGTGTGCAAAATGCAACATATAAATTTCATCAATTGTGGCATAAAACTAACCTTTTTTAGTACTAATGTTGGAAAAAGTGTGCTTTTGTCTTCCTTTTGTATTTTCAGGATTAAATGAGCTCAAATTAACAAAAGAAGCAAAAAGACATCAAAAACTAACATAAATACAAGAAAAGGAACAAGACGTGACATGCCCAACCCCACGACAGCATCTTCCCAAGCAAAACAAGATAACAGAAGACTGAACATGCCCCGTGCTCAGCCAGCACGGGGGCGTGCCCAAGTGTCAGCAGAAAAGACAAAGTGGTAGAAGGTTCTATTGCCCACCACGGGGCCGTGGTCAACTATAAGATTCGCACAATCTAAGCAAATCTTCATAGTACAAAGATTCTTCTGCACACGGGGTCGTGTTCAGCGGACACGGGGGCGTGGTCAACTAATAAGACAAAGCTGCATTAAATGAAGAAAGAGAAGGATGTGGACACGGGGCCGTGCCCGAGCTTCTGTTCAGCTTATAAATAGGAGTGCTTGGCTCAAGCTCAAACCATCCCTTGGCACACCACCTCTCTCACACTTCACCCACCACCCACCACCACCATAACACCATCATCCACCACCATCATCCATTGTCCGTCATAGAGTGTGTGAGTCGTCTCGGGATCCAAGATTGATCGTAAGAGTTCTTGACAATCAAGGCCATGTTTGCCTAAGTCTCTTACATCACTTGGTGAAGACAAAGTGTTTAGTGTAATACTTTTTATTTTAATCTTTTCGCAATTTTTATTTGGTTTTGTATTAATGACTTTAATAACTAGTTTCTTATGTTGAAGGTGATCTTTCCTTATCGTTTGTCCGTGGTGTCTTGACATTATTTTACTGTCTATATAAAATAAAAGATTTTCACCATTCATATCTCCACGGTCTATATGGAGGTATGTTGGCTACCTGGTCGGGGGTTAAGGGAACGATTTGGTAAAGGTCTTGCCATTGTTCAGCGTTTAGAGGTCCTGCAATGGACCTGGGTCAAATTTAGAAGGACCTCCTTCAATACTTAACGGTATTGGATGGCGGGGGTCCAAACTCTTTGATCCCCTCATAAGTTAACTACTATTAATACTATAACCCGACTATTTAGGACTGTATCCCTGCTGACTCAGACTACTTAGTCGAGGGTAACGTCACCTCCAAAAGAGGGGCCTACCATAATTTGCCTTAATAACTTAATTAATTATCTTTCAATAATCGTCCCTTTTAGGATTGTATCCTTGCACTCAAACTACTGGGGTGAGGGTAACGTCACCTTCAAAAGAGGGGCCTACTACAATAACTAAGATAATCTCTTAAAAAGTGCAAAAGTGCGGAAATAATCAAAGGTTACACTTGATACGAGTCGGAACCAAGTGATTCATCTTGTCTATCTGTTTTTCTTTTATTTTTATTTTCAGCATTTTTAGTTATTTTTTATTTTTCTTAGCTTAAAACATTTTTTCTAAACTTTTTGATTTGATTAGACGTTGAGGATAAACCGGTACTAAAAGCTCTTGTATCCTTGGACGACCTCGGTATCTTACCAACACTATACTACGCTCACGATGGGTGCACTTGCCCATATGAGTGTCTAGTGTTAGTGAATATCGTGGTTTATAAATTTAAAACTTGACTAAAAAGTGTTAAAGGGGCTTAAAATATACACCTAATATATATAACACTTGACACCCATCATCCATCGGAGATACATTCATCCTCTTCAATGTTTCCAGCTGAATTATGTTGACAGAGCTACCATTGTCCACTAATATCCTGCGTACAAAATGGTTAGCAACATACAATGTTATTACGAGAGCATCATGGTGAGGATCCTGGACAGTATCCCTGTCATCACTATCGAAAGTGATCACTTTATCGGTTGTAAGGGTAGTCATCCTGACTAGTTTGCCTCCCCTTTCAGTCTTAGCTTCCTTTGCATGTCTCTTGGCCGCAGAATACGAAGTCCCACAATGTCGGATCCTCCTGAAATAAAGTTAATTATTTTGGCATCTGCTGGGGGTGATGCTGCTCGTTCAGGATCCTTCTCAGGATCCTGCCCTTTATTCTTCTTTCTTCCCAGCAAATCCTTCAGATACCCCTTGCTTAATAGGTAGCTTATTTCTTTCCTTAGAGCAATGCAATCCTCGGTCATATGTCCGAAATCTTCATGGAAGGCACACCATTTGGATTTATCCTTCCAATCAGCTTTCTGCTGATTCTTTCGAGGCCACCTAGCTTTGTCTCCTAAACCCTGCATAGCATATATTAACTCAGGTATATTAACAGAAAAGCAGTATTCAGATAATTCAGGATATTCTTTAGGATCCTCGTCTTCAACAGCATTCACTCTCTTGTTATCATTTCTGCCATATGGCTTGGAGCGATATGGTTTATACGAGGATTCTGATTTCCTGTTGGTTGATTCGTAGGTTGAGGTGGAATTCATCCTCTCTTGCATCTTTTTGTCATCTTCCAAGCGAATAAATCTTAAGGCCCTGTTACGAGCTTCGTCCAGATTGCTGCAGGGATTCATTACAAGATCCTGATAAAACTAAGAATCCTTTTGTAACCC